>LZPB01000007.1:1363-191899 GCA_001676865.1 Ceratocystiopsis minuta
AAAAGAAAAAGAAAAAGAAAACAAAGCGGAAAACACCGCACAGGATATACCCATCTCGTCCATCCCTGCTCATCCATCACACCCATCTCTGTCTTCCATCCCTCCACCTCCTCCCCCCTCACACTCCCTCCTGTTCACTGCCCACCAACCGCGCAATCAGCACGTAGACAAACAGCAGCCCGCCCAGCACGTACAGCTTGTTGCGCGCCAGCCACCGCTGCTCCGCGCCCCGGCCCTGCCGCACCACGTCCACCACCGCCTGCGCCTGCGTGCCACTCGCCCCCGCCGCCTCACCCACCCCGGCCCCGGCCCCGCCCACGGCCGCCATGCCGCCCAGACAGGACGTCGTCGACGACGCGCCGCTGACGGCCGCCACCGCAGCGTTGCTGCTGCTGCCGCTACTACCACCAGCTGCTGCTGATGATGATGCCGCCGCCGCCGGCGCCGGCGCCGGCAGCTTGGCGCCCGTGGCCGGGTCGATGCGGTGCTCGCGCATCCACGCCCAGTTCTCCTTCTCGACGTCGGGCCACTCGCTGCGGAACTTGGCGCCGCCGTCGCCCGCCTTGACGTTGCCCTTCTGCGCCGGCCCGCCCGCCTTGGCGTGCGACCCGCCGCCCGTCGAGTTCCACCAGCGCGACCGCGCCGCGTGGTACTTGCGCTCCGTCTCCGTCGCCGACACGCTGCCCGTCGTCATCTCCTCCGACGTCATAAACGACAGCAGCCCAATCAGAATCGTCGACACCTCCCACGCCGGGTTGAACGACCGCGGGTGGAAGTCCGAGATCGACAGGCACAGCCGCGTCGACGGCTGGAACCGCCCCGACGGCGTGTGCATCCGGATCGCCGGCGGCGCAAACGGGTAGTCCGGCGGGAACATCAGCGTGCCCCAGTACTGCCCCCCGTGGTACGGCGTGTTTTCCGGACCCGTGATGATGTAGTGCCACCTGTGTTCGTTCGTCAGCATCTCTGCCCTGCCCTGCCCGGCCCGGCCCTGCCCTGCCCGCGCCTATCTCGTCCATCCAACGGTAGAACCTACTCGAGAATGTTGCTCTCCGACGGATGCGCCGTGATGTAGGGTGGCGGGTTCTCCGAGATCGTCTTGTACTCGCGCGTCAACTAGCCAGGCGTGTCAGTCCTTGTCTGCAACGGTGTCCTCCCCTCCGCCTCCGCCTCCGCCCCTCGTCCAACTCACGCGCTTGTGGGCGGCCCGGCTCGCCATGGCAATGTCGCAGACCGGAAAGTCGCAGGCGCTCTTCTGTTCTCGCGGGCGCTATAAACCGACAGGCTCTCGTCGTCGTGAAGCAGCGATAAAGATGGCAAACCGTTTTCGCAAAATGGTGGAAAGAAAGAATGGGGGGATAGATGACGGGGCGCCCTTTGGGGCGAAATCCATAGCGGCGTGAGAATGCCGCAACCCCGGCCCGCCAGCAAAACTGACTAAACCTGCACCGCCACACCACGCGCCACAGGCCGCGGCCCAGCCTCCCCTCCGGGGCCCTGGGCCCTCCCCAGCCAACAGCAGAGCTGCGAATCCCCGGACGCTTCTCGTCGCTCCTCGCCTCTTTTCGCGCAACCTCGGGAACGCTCACGACCAACATCCCGCCGCACCCTCTCGCTCCTCTTTCCATTGACGCCCAGACAGCTTGTCGAGCTGGTGGCTAGCAGCAATGGCCTCTACCGGGAGCAAACTGAGCGAGGTGAGTTCTTTAATTTCTTTCCTTTCCCTCCCTCGTTTTCCTTCTTTTCTCTTCCTCCTCCTCCTCCTCCTCCTCCTCTAACATCCCCCCAGCTTGCTCGTGATCCCGCCGACCTCCGCCGCGAGGCCCACGCCAATGCCGCCCTGCGGGCTGCCGAAGAGGAGAGCGCCGCCCGCCGCGCCGTCGCCGTCATGACCGACCACATGCTGCAGCCGGCCACGGTCCACACCCTCGAGGTCCACGGCGCCCGCAACACGCGCCGCGCCTTCCTCGACCCCGTCTTCCACCCGCTCGTCGACGACGCCCGCAACGCCGGCACCACGCTGGGCGACGTGCTGCAGGAGGTGCAGACCGCCGTCGGCAAGCTCGAGCGCTATGGTGAGCAAGAGATGCCCAGGCCGCAGGAAACGCAGGAAGAGCCCCAAGAGAACCCAGAACCCCAGACTAACCCCCCAGACATCTTCCGCCCACAGCCCACCGTGCACTTTGCCGACGCGCGCGCGCGCGACCCGGCCGCCGCCGCCACCGACATCGACGTGGCCCTCCGCGTCGCCGAGCTGCCGCGCTTCCGCCTCAACACCGGCACCGACCTGGGCAACACCGAGGGCTCGGCCTACGGCAACCTGCTGTGGCGCAACATCTTTGGCGGCGCCGAGACCCTGTCGCTCAACGCCAGCGCCGGCACCCGCACCCGCTCCGCCTACAGCGCCGTGCTGTCCGCCCCGCCCATGCCCGGCAACCCCGACCTGCGCCTCGCCGTCGAGGCCCTCGCCTCCACCACCCAGAAGCCCTGGGCCAGCCACGAGGAGGTCCTGCGCGGCGGCGCCCTGCGCCTCGCCTGGCGCACCCCGGCCGGCGACGCCCACACCTTCACCCTCGGCTCCTCCTGGCGCCAGCTGACCGGCCTCGCCAGCGCCGCCGCCGCCGCCTCGCCCACCGTCCGCGCCGACGCCGGCGACAGCCTCAAAAACGCCATCGGCCACACCTACACCCGCGACCGCCGCGACAACCCCCTGCTGCCCCAGCGCGGCTACCTGCTGCGCACCGTCTCCGAGCTGGCCGGCTGGGGGCCCCTCGCCGGCGACGTCGCCTTTGCCAAGACCGAGGCCGAGTTTGCCGCCGCCCTGCCTGTGCCTCTGCCCGGATTTGCCGCTTCTTCCTCCTCTTCCTCCTCTTCTTCCGCCTCCCCCTCCTCCTCCCTCCCCTCCTCCTCCTCCTCCTCCTCCTTCTCCGCCGCCTCCTCCCCCGTCTCCATCGGCGCCGCCTTCCGCGCCGGCCTGCTGTTCCCCCTCGCCTTCGGCTACAACCCGCTGGCCGGCCCCGCCGCGCCCAGCCGCATCAACGACCGCTTCCTGCTCGGCGGGCCCACCGACGTGCGCGGCTTTGCCCAGGCCGGCCTCGGCCCCCACGACGGCCCCGACGCCGTCGGCGGCGACGCCTTTGCCGCCGCCGGCGTCCACCTGCTGCTGCCCGTCACCCGCGCCGGCCGCGACTCGCCCCTGCGCCTGCAGCTCTTTGCCAACGGCGGCCGCCTGGTCGCCCTCAAGAAGGCCAAGCGCCCAGCCGCCGAGTCCGACGCGTCCGCGCCCGCCTGGGCGTCCTCGACCCAGGTCGCGCAGAGCGTCAAGGCCGCCGTGCAGGACCTGGCCACGGGCCTGCCCAGCACCGCCGTCGGCGTCGGCCTGGTGTACGCGCACCCGGTGGCGCGGTTCGAGCTCAACTTCAGCCTGCCGCTGGTCATGCGGCGCGGCGAGGAGTGCCGCAAGGGCCTCCAGGTCGGCGTGGGCATCAACTTCATGTAGGGCACGGCAACGGGGTGGACTTGTACATAGACTGGGAAGAGGAGATGCCCGTCGCAAGAAGATACAGGGGGCATGCATTTCAATTGAGTTGGCACGGTTCTTCTACACACGGCGTGCTGCAATGGAAAGCTACGAGGGGGGAAAAGACGGAAGAGAAACAGTAGATGTATAATAGTAGACGAGATAAAAACCATAGGGAAATGTCGGCATTTCGCAAAACGCAATGGTGTACAGTCCGTGTATCCCAAGTGAAAACACCCAAAGAAGCTGAAAATAAGGTATCACAATCTCGTCCGCCCGCCCATTCGTCTGCATCCTGCCAACGCGGCGGCAGCGACCAAGGAGGGAGAGCACACGAGAGAAGAGGAAGAATAAAAAAAGAAAAGGAAAAGACAAATACAGGAAAGAGAAAAATAAAAAATGCAAAAAGCTTAGATCATGCCGCCGGGCATGTCCATCCGCGGGTCGGACGGCCCTGCTCCCGTCGCCCGCGTGTGCATGCCGGTGGCCTCGGACGCCTGTCTGCGCAGCGTCCTCGCCGGCCCGTCAAAGCGCGGGCCCTCGCTGTCAATGGGCGAGCCCTGGTAGTAGCCCGGGCTGCTGGCACCCGTTGCGATCCCAAGGTTCGGTGTGCTGGCTGTCGACGCCAATTCCCCTTCGCCGCCCTCGCCGCGCCGCCCCAGCATCCCGTTGAAGATGCCGCGCGTGCCGCGCGTGGTCGGCTGCTTGCGCATCGGGTTGATCGGCGGCAACGGGGGCACCACGCCACCCGGCGCCGCATTGCTGCCCGCCCGCGAACGCGACGCGCTCCGTGACCGGCTGCCACTGCCGCTGCTCTCCCCGATCGCCGTGCCCGGTGCAAAGTCGCCCGAGGGCAGGCTCATGGTCGGCACCCGGCTTGTGCTCGTGAGGAAGGTCGGCTCCGAGATGTCGTTCTTGTTGACCGCTTTCTTCGCCGTCGGTATGCCGGATCCCTGAGCGTACTGCGTCCGCGGGCCACCGCCCACCGCTGACGGCGTAGACGGGCCCGATGCATTAGCGCTTCCCGAGAAATACGATCCCGCCGGCAAGCCCGCGCTTCCCAGTGGCGAGATAGGCGACGGCTGGTTGGACGACGGCCCGTAGCCGCCACCTGCAGGAGACCGCCTTGGCACGGCCGTTTGCACAGATAGCGACGGGCCGCTTCCGGGGATGCCGACAGGCGGCATGTGCGGAGAGCGGCGAATGTCGGTGCCTGGCAGGCCGGGGAATCCTGGCGAGCGCACCGGCGTGTTGGCACGGGGTGGGCCCAGGTGGCCGCCGCTGGGCTGGTACTCGTCTTGCGGTGGTCCCGCCGCGTGGTTTGGCCGCAGCCGCGGCGGCACATGCCGTGTGTAGCCGCCGCTGTTGCTTGCGTCAGACTCGCTCCGCTCCCTCTCCGTCTGCGCCGACGTGCGCGAGTTCGAGCGAGACCGGCCGCCACGGCTCTCTTGACTGGGGTCACGGCGTTGATAGTGAACCGGCGGTGGACCACGCTCCCGACTCACTGTACCACGGCGCTCTTGTGGCGGCGGGGCCTGCTGGTCCGTCGGCTCTGATGCTGCCTGCTGTGGACGGAACCCCGCTGATGCCTCGTCGTCTTGGTGTGCGTTTCCTTGATGCCGCGCCTGTGTCTCGAGCACCTTTTGCTTCTGCAGCTGGCGGCGAGCATTGCGGAAGGCCTGCAGTCCGGGATGCACACCTGCGCCGCCGGCATTGGACGGCTCTCCATCGGCCTCTGCACCGCTACCGTAGGGGCCAGTGTCGGTGCTTGACCGGGGCGGAGAGGACCTAGGCGTGGCAAAGCGTTCCTCCCTCTCCTTCTCCCTATCCCCCGCCTCGGCAGCACCAACGCCGGTTGAAGAATCAGAGACCTTGCGAGATGCCGCCAGTGCAGGGACCGGAGGTGCAGCCGAAACTGCAGGGATTGGTGCAGCATGGGAAGCGGACGACGAATCCTCATGAGCCTGCTTGGACGGGCTGGGGAGTGCGCTGGTCGTTGAGGACCCCAGTCCCAGCATTTTGAACGTCTTGGGCTGCGATGCTTCGCGCGGCCGCTCCATCAGGGACGTGCGGCTCGACTTGGCGCGCAGGATCCCAAGCGGGTTGGTCTTCGGAGGCGGCGGCAGGGTGGACGAATCCGTCGGGGCCAGCAGCGGCGACGTGTTTCGGCTGCTGTCCGACTCGACGTACGTTGTCAGCCGCTCCTGCACTCTCCTCCGTGCGCTCGCCAGCTGGTTCGCAAAGTCGTCCACGTCGTCATCCCGGTCCAGGGTTTTGCTCGATCGGGCCGAGTCAACGATACTAGCACTCGGCAGCCGGCTGCGCGAGGACACCGAATGCAAAGACGGAGGCTTGCTGGCGTTGCCAGCAGCTGCGGCCATTTCGGTTCTGTGCGTATCCGGGATGGGCGGCCGTGCAGTGGCCTCCTGAACAGCGGGCGGTGCTTTTTGGTCCTCGCCAAGGGCGCTGTATACTGACGCTGTCCAGTTGTCGCCATCCCAGGGGTTGGCTGTTGTGTCCAAGTGCATAGCCTGCGCGTTTCCTCGGCTCGCTGGCGGACGAGACGATGCAACACTGTACACCGACGACGCATTGCTGGAAGAGCGGAGATGCTGTAGGACCATCCCGGTCAGGCCAGGGCCACCAGGACCCAGTGTTGGTGAGTCAAACGGGCCGTCTCTTGAGCTCTCTTCGGCGCTGCCTGCTGTTTCCTTTGGCTGCTGCTCGGGTCCATTCTCTTCAGACACGACAACCTGGCGAAATGCGGGATGGTCTGCGTCGGACGGGCGCTCGCGCACGGCTTGGGTGTCAGCCGTATTCCAGTGTGGCTGCTGAGAAGAAGACAGGCTGTCGTCATCGTCGTCGTCGTCGAAAAGAAACGTTTTCCGGGCAGCCGTGGCGCTGTCCGCAGACACAAAAGACGCTGGCTTCTCGACAGTTGGTGGTGGCGGAGCAGGACGCTCTGGCTGTCGTGTTGTAGACGACGATCGCGAGGACCTGCCGGTGGCTGTGAACTCTTCGGACTCGGACATGATGCGCTCCGTCGGTGTTTCGCGGCCCTGTTGCCGTTGCAGCTGGCGCTGTGCAAACCGCGACTCGTCGTACGGCAAGGTCGGCTTCTGGAACATCCCCAACGCGGTGGCTTTGCCCAGGTCGTTGGGCTGAATGAAGAGCTGCTTCTCCCCTGACTCGCTCGCCGGGGAGCCCAGTGGCGGACTGCTCTGCGACGCGGGCTTTGCATCCGTCGTGTTTGAAGACGGGGCTTTCGAGCTGTTGGTCTCCTGTGCCGCCACGGCAGGCGAGCCTGCAGCGGCGCGCGCCGTCGGCGGGCTGGGCGATCGTATCTTAGGCGAGGTCGTCTTAGGACGTGCCTGCTGGCGGTCCAGGCGCTCCAGAGCGGAAGCGACCGCGCCAGACGGCGGGCCAAACCGATCGCGACCAAAGGACACGGCTGGTGACGAGGCCGAGGACGTCATCGCCTCTGGCAGCTTCGTGGCCAAGGGCCGCTTCCCGGTCAGCGTGTCGAAGCGTGACAAGGCAGACGACTGGTGCTCGTGCAGATCCTGGTTAAGGCCCTGCTCGTACAGTCGGCGGGTTCGTGTCGTGGTGGTGCGTTCGATTGTGGGCGCCGAGGAGGCCGCGCTCCCAGAGGTGTTTGGCAGCGACGACTGCGTCTGGGATGAGGCGTGCCAGTCTTTCGGGGTGACCGCTGGTTGCGACGCGACCGAGGTGGCTGCCGTCGAGTTTCGGCCGACGGATGACGTGGTGGACGACGTTTCTCTGCGCAGGTTGAAGTCCACGGGCGAAGGGGAGTCCGAGCGCGGAAAAGACGTCAGACGATCTGAGGCCTCCTTCGAGACACCTGCATTGTCTTCGTCGTTTTCGTCCTCGTCGTCGAGAAAGCGATCCTCTTTCTCCTTGAGCCTAAGCTTCTGGAAGGCCGAAAGGGCCACATCGCTCTCGTACAGGGCTCGGCCACCCATGCCGCCTTCGGACACATTTTTGGAGGAGGCTGTGGCGACATTGATGCGGTAAATCTTCTGGCGTCCGCCGAAGAGGTTGTTGCCTTCGGTTGGCCGAGCTCGGGTTAAGACGCTCCCGCTCGTCGATCCAGCGTCAGAGCCAAACGAGTTTGTCCGCATAAAGGGCGGGGGCGCCCGCAGCGACTCGACCTCGGCGATGTCGTCGAGTCCCCGGAACCCCAGGTCCATGAGCCTTGACTGGCGCTTCGGGAACAGGACACTGTCGTCGCTGGCCTTGCCGATTTTTGAGTTCGGGTCGTCTTGCTCCCGCAGCATGGAAAACCGGGCAGACAACCCCGTCATTAGGAGGCTTGTCCGAAAGTCATCGCTAGGTGGTAGAGCATGGGCAAGGTCGAGCTCCTTCTTTTCTTCCTCGTGGGACTTTTTGCTTCGCCGGAAGCCCATGAAAGAATGCGCCTCGTCTGACGAGGAGCGGGCCGGGCCGGCACTCGGCTCCTCCTTGGACTTCTTCTTTGTCCGGAAGCGGTTCATGTTGAGAGCTGTATTGGGAAGTGGACTGGCAAAGCGGTGAGTATGATGCCCGTTGGTCGTCAGTCCATGGGCAGGGAGACTATGCCGAACAGGCTGTGTTTGTTGCGGCGTGTAGCGAAGCGTTCGAGAAAAGGTAAAAGTAAAGAGTAGTAGAGGGTATCGATCGGAAGTATTGTGTAGCCTGTAGCGGGCGACCGCGCCGGTGAGCGACTAGAAACAAAAGAAGAACTGTAGAAGAAGGCCCGAGTCTCGCTAAAGCTGTGTTGATATCTAGGAGATCACACGCATGGATGTTTCAAGGGGGGGGGGGGGGGGGGGGGGGGTCGCGAGGGATGGGACCCTGGGACAATGCTTCACATGGGTGTTCTCAGGGAAGCACCAGCGAACAAAGGAGATCATGCAAAGAATTGCAAGAGGAAAAGGACAATGCAAAGAGGCGTTGAAAGGGACCAGGCAGAGGAGAGGTGGCCTACCTTTCTTTTCTCGTTAAGGGCGGGAATGCGCTGGTACACTGTTGTCCTTGGATCAGGACATGAGAGGTTATAGCAAGCAGAGCCTGGCTGGAAGCCGCGTGTGGTGGCCGTTCGCTTTGGTTGATTGTTCGCGTTCGACCGTTCCGTTCTGCAGCAGCGCGTTGTGTGCACGGCAGCGTGCGTCTGGGTCGCACACGGTCAAGAGAGCGCGCGAGAGAGGGCAGGACAAGAAAGGGGCCGGAGTGTGCAGCCGAGCTGGGAAGACGTTGTGTCGTTCGCAAACAAAGCTGGCAATGGGAAGAGTCGGTCCAGGGGCGGAGAGTGCGGGATGTGGTCGTCAAAGCGGTTATGCCGTCGAGGCTCGTGTGTTCTAGTCTTTTGGTTTTGGTATCGAGAGATGGCGAAGTCGTTGTGGAAAGAAACCGACAAAAAAAGGAATGAGCAAATAAAATATAAGAGTAAAGAAAACAACAAAGGAATGTCGACAGCTGTCCAGGTCGAGGCAAAGGAACGGAATGGGACGCAGCAAAAGGCACACAGGAGAGAAGAACGAAACGAGGCAGAAAAAGAAGAAACGGGAAATAGAAATTCTGTCTGAAAAGAGAAAGAGGAGCGGGCCAGGCACGGAAGACAAACGGCCGGCCGAGTGGGACGGGGCAGGATGCTAGACCACTCGTATCGGCCAGGGTGTGGCCGCCGGATACATCGTGGAGGAGCAGGGGTGGAATGCAGAGTGGGCTCGCCGAAGAGGACTGGGGGGACTGGAGAAGGCGCGAGATTGGCCGTCTCGCCCGAGGCAGGCCGGCGCGGACGGTGGAGCAGGACAAAGAAGCTTGACGGGCTTGGTGCGGTCTGGCTGGCCGCCCTGGGGGTGCTTGGTCCTGTCGCAGCCGGGTCGCTCTTGCTGGCTGCGCAAGGCCGCCTGGTCCCTGCCATGTGGTCTCGGCACCTGTCTGGATGGCTAAAGGGGGCGCAAAAAGGGGGGGGTCGAGCGTCTTGCGTTTGCTGGGTCTTTTCGCTGGGGCTTCGCGGGGCCTGTCGCTGGGTCGGCATGCTGGGTCTGTGTGCTGCTGGCCCCTTTGAGCCAGAAAACCCCTGACTAGCGGGTGGGAGACGGACGCCACGGGTGTGGGTGCGGGCAAGGGGCCTCCTTGTCCGTGGCCCCACCACACAAGGGGGCGGCCGCCTGTGGTTCGCTGCAGCCGGCCATGGATCTAGGGCCTAAAAGCACTGGCAAAAGGCGCCAAAGCAGCGGCCTGTAGCGTGCTACCGCCCTCCCTCGCTCACTGTCCAGTTTCTGTCCAGCAGCGCATCCGTCGTCGCTGCGTGTGCCGTGCAACCCCCCCCCCCCCCCCCCGCGCATGCGAACCGCCTGCAACCACGCGTCGCGCTCGGCGCGGGATCGGTCGCACGCACAGCATGCGTGCGCTATCGCTTGCTTGCGCGCAGCAGCCACGGCGTCCCGTCGTCTGCGTCTGCATCGTGCCGTTGCGAACAGGACGTGTCTCATTTCATGAGCGAAAGCAAACGCGCACAGCATTAGCGAATCAAGCAGCCAGTCACGCTGCCGGACGGCGTAGCGCCCCGGACTGGACAGCGACGACGAGATGGCTGTCCGGTAAACCCCAAAAGGGGGGAGAGGGGGGGGGGGAAGAGGTAAGACAGTCACCGGGAGTGAACCTGTTGAGACGTCCCGCATGGAGCAATTAGCAGCCCGTGAGCCACTCGGATGGCGAGATCAGTCAGTAATACAACATCAATATTGGTGTTCAGCTTTTGCCCGTGTTCTGTTTTCCTTTGCGTTTGTCTCTTTTCTCCTGCCTCTCCCTTTTGTGCATCGTAATCTTGTTTTTCGTTTCTTCTTTCTCCTTTCTGTGTTTCTTTTGCCTCTATTTGCTTTCTGCTCCTGCGGCCTCCTTGCCTCCTCGGGCTTGCCATTGGCCTGCCCTTTCGTTGCCCGCATACCCCGCTGGTGATTGGCAAGATGCCTGTTTCACCGGAGCGAGACATGCAGGCTCTTTGCATCTGCCATGCCCTGTTTGCGCGGCATCTCCCTACAACGCATCGTCAGCCGCAGCACCTGCATGCAGCAGGAGGGCCGCCAGAGCATGGCCGGTTCCTTGCTTTGTGTCCGTAGATTGCGATCCGCCGGAAATCTACGACGCAAGGGGTTACCAGCCTCTCTGTTTATCATCGTCGCCAAACAGCTTCGAAAGCGACGGAGGCCCCCCTATCAGGACTGTCTAGCGGCAAATCGGTGCACCTGCGAGACGCTACAATCTGTCTACTAACCAAGTGTCCTCCCTCCCTCGCTTCGTAGGCTGTGGCCGTCTTCCCGCAAGCCATTGTGATAGGCATCCCTTGCTTCTTTCCCCAGATGTGTCAGTGCCATGATGCACTCACGAGGAGATTCAGATCTTGCGAGCCAAGGGAGAGACCTTTCTCGTTCTGACCAGCAGCATATGGCAAGAAGCCCTACTCCGTATACTCCGTATTCTACTCGTACGAGTGCGCCGTATTACGAGTAGATCGCATAGAATTGCCACTCCGTACTTGGGAGCCCAATATTTCGTAGTTACTTCGTAAGATACAAAGTACCCGTAGGCGCACTTAGCCTTTCCAACTGCTACCTAGTGCAGGGGACTCTTTGTCCCTAACGCTGCGCTAGGCCGGAAAAGGGGCAAGCTCCAGGAACAGGTGGGAGGGGTAGGGGCAGCAGAAACAGCGGAAGGAAAAGGGGTGAGTGCAGGATACCGGCCGAAGACGAGTATTTTGCCAGAGGCAGCGTCCCGTACACCGAAGTCACGATAGTGCTCACGCAAGGCACAGGGGCAATGGCCTAATTTGCTGGTCGCCAGAAGCAGACAGAGGCCGTGGACAGCAACGGCATCAACAGAATGGCCAGTCAGATCTCCTATTCCTGGTCCAGTGCAAAAAGGCATGAAACTACCGCGTCCTTTTTCCTTCTTCTCCAGGTCCTCGGAACGCAGTGGAGCACAACACCCATGCCCGACCCGGCTACGGAGTACGGAGTACGGAGAAAGATACCTCCTCTTTCCATCAGATTTGCCCAACAGCCGTCGCACCAGACCGTTCTGGCAAGGCGGCAGCCGTCCCAACCGCAGAAGCCAGCTGAGCAAATCACTAAAGGAAGCCCCAGCCAGGTCCAACCCGGACCCAAGACAATGAAGGGGCATGTGTATTACCCGCACATTCCGGATTCTGGCCAGGATCCGCGTGGTAAACGTCTTCAAATTAGGTTTTCGACCCTACCGCGCCCCGCAAGATTCAACGAGTCCTTTGTTAGATACTGCTCGAAAGTACTCGTACTCGTACGGCGACCGTGAACGAGTACGGAGTACGGATATTGCTTCGCAAGCCAGCACGAAAGGAGAGGCCTCAATTTCGCCTGTCAGCGCTGCGGCTCCGCTTTCGGTTCCATCTCTGCTGTGTGCTCTTTCTACAGCGGGCAATATCGCAGTCCATCCTCATATTGCCTTGTGTATTAGTACGAAGTACTCCGTAGGATACATCCAGTACCGCCAAGCAATGACCGCGACCTAGTCGGCTACGGAGTACTCCGTACAAACGGTCTCGCGTGCGCGTGATTAAACAGCCTGCATCTTGCCGTCTGTTCCGCCCGGCTCTGGGGCCGCCTTACGTACGAACTCTGTGCTCCGTGCATGCTGGAAGAGCCGGGAACTGCGGACCTCGCCGATCGGCCCTGGAAACTGAAAAATCTGCACGCGTGCGTGATGACTTGTCGCCGTTCTTACCCCGCTTGTTGTATTACAATCTGGTCTGCCGTACGGTGTACGAACACGCCCATTACCGAGCAGATACGACGCCCTGTCCGGCTGATACGGAAGAGCTGGCGGCGGCAGCCCGGGCCGGCCGCCCCATATAGGAACCAAGTCCGAGCAGAGCCGTTCTTGCGAATCGTCTTGTGTCCGTTGGCAAAAAGTAGTCGCATCGAGATGTAAACAAATCGAGACACGCTACGCGTTACAGTCGCGTGCCCCAGTACTTACTCCGGTAATTTCCAGTTTTCTTTGGAAGTTTTTTCTCTCCCCGGTCCTTAATACTCCGGATTACGAATAAAGTATTGAAACGTGCGGCGGACCGGGTTCAGGCATCTTTGCTCCCGCCCGTTTTATGGGGTCGATTTGGACTGAATGGAAGAAAGAAGGAGGGAGCACGGTTCTCATGGCATCTTAGCATCCACTAACAAAGACGGTTGCCTACGAACCATTCTGCAATAGAGACGGTTAACAGACGCTTAACGCAGGTACAAGCGGCTGTTCCGGTTGGTGGCCCGTAGCTGTATCACGGGACGACACCGGACGACATCTGTCAACCAATTCGTCGTAAACTGCCCGATGGGGCCGGGGAACGTTCCGGTCGGCGCAGGCCAGATCGTCTCCGCAGTCGGCGACAAACAGGCTGTCCAGAAAACAGAAAGAAAGGGAAAGGGCGACCAGCAGGGCGGTGACACAAACCCCGCTTCAGTCACCGACTACAACCAGGCAGGAGCAAGATTATATAGAGCAGACAAGGCAGGCTCGAACGTCGACCACAACGCCATTCCCATTTCTACGCAGCTTTTGTCTTAAGTCTATACGACGACTGTCTTCACCGCATCCTCCCGTGTCCAAGGCGACGTCTCGCCGTCCGCCGCGATGGACGAGATTCCTCCACCCGAGAAACGACGTCACAACGCAGGGCCTGGTCGTGGCCCGCCGGATAATGCTACCGTAAGGCTATCCTGGCCGCGGCGACGGCGCCATGCTCTTCTTGGCCTCATGGCCACCGCCTTGGCTGTATCCTTTCTCTCCTGGCTCGGATTCTGGGCTTGTCCGTACCAACGAGGGGCATCCTCTCTTGCAAACGGCGGCGCAAAGCTACCGCTACGGTGCTCTCTTCGACTCTGGACCCAGGGCAGTTGCGCGAGAGCCGGCAATGCCTTGCTGGACGACGTTCCCTCGGAACTACCATATTACGGCCGCAGTCCGCCCATCTACCCGTCTCGTGAGTTTGGATCCCCTCTTCCCTACAAACAGTCGTGTCCTGACCTCTGCCTTAAGCCATTGGAAACGGCTCCTCCTCCAAAGCATGGGCGCGGGCCCACCGAGCTGCCCGTGCCCTTGTCGGGCAGATGACCCTGGAGGAGAAGGTGAACATGACGTATGGCTGGCCCGGCCCGTGTGTGGGCAACTCGGCGGCCATTCCGCGCCTGGGTCTGCCTTCGTTGTGTTTTGCGGATGGCCCGAACTGTGTGCGTGGCCATGACTTTGTCTCTGCCTTTCCGGCTGGCATTCATCTAGCGGCGACGTTTGATGCCGGCCTCATGTACCGCTACGGCAAAGCCGTTGGCGACGAGTTTCACGGAAAAGGCGCCCACGTGGCCCTCGGTCCTGTGGCCGGCCCTCTGGGGCGCATCGCACGCGGTGGCCGCAACTGGGAAGGACTCAGCAACGACCCCTACCTGGCTGGCATCGCTCTGGGCGCCGTCACGCGCGGTATGCAGGACGCAGGCGTCGTTGCCACACCCAAGCACTTCCTTCTCAACGAACAAGAATTCCGTCGCCGCGATACGGCTCACCAGAGGGATGGCGACGGCATTATCGGTGAAGCAGTCAGCTCCAACGTTGATGACCGCACGCTCCACGAGCTCTATGCATTTCCCTTTATGAATGCCCTGGCCGCAGGCGCCGGCGCTGTGATGTCGTCCTACCAACGGGCCAACCATTCCTATGCGTCTCAAAATGCAAAGCTTCTCAACGGCATTCTCAAAACGGAGCTCGGATTCGAAGGCTTCGTGATCAGCGACTGGGACAGCCAGCATTCCGGCGTCGCTGCGGCGCTGGCCGGTTTGGACTTGGCCATGCCAGGGAGCACTGGATACTGGTCGGACGGTCTTCTTCTCGAGGCTGTGAAAAATGGATCTGTCCCTGTGTCTCGTGTCGAGGACATGGTCGCCCGCTTGCTGGCTGCGTTGTATTTCGTTCAAGGGCCCGACGCCGCCGAGGTGCCATCTCTGTCGTCTCCGCAGGCTATTTATAGCCACTGGCAGGAGGATGTCCAAGCGGACCACGCCGATTTGATCCGCGCGATCGGTGCAGCTGGCACGGTCCTCCTGAAAAACGTGAACAACACCCTCCCCCTTCGGGCCCCACGCTACCTGTGCGTGTACGGCTACGACGCCGTTGTCAAAGCGGTGCCCTGGGACAATCCAGACCGTTACGGCGGCGGATACGACGTTAATTTCGGTTGGAATACACTGAACGGAACCATGGTCACGGCAGGCGGCTCGGGCAGCGTGACGCCGCCGTACGTGGTCTCGCCTTTCGAGGCACTGCAGGGGCGTGTTCGCCAGGACCGCGGCATGCTACGCTGGGACTTTTACTCCGAAAAGCCCACGGTCTACAGAAACGCCGAGGCCTGTCTTGTGTTTATCAACGCCTACGCGTCGGAGACGTTCGATCGGCCGAGCCTGACAGACCAGTTTAGCGACAATCTCGTGCGCAATGTAGCGAGCCTGTGCGCCAACACCATTGTGGTCGTGCACTCGGCGGGCATTCGCGTGGTCGACGCGTGGATCGACCACCCAAACGTGACCGCCGTCCTGTTTGCCGGGCTCCCGGGCCAGGAGTCCGGCCATGCACTGGTGGATGTGCTCTACGGCGACGTGAACCCGTCTGGTCGCCTGCCATATACCGTCGCGCGGCGCGAAGAAGACTACGGGGCGCTGTTGAACTCGTCGGTCTCGACAGCGTACTATCCCGACGACGACTTCTCCGAAGGCCTCTTTACGGACTACCGTGCATTCGACCGGGCCGGCCTGGCGCCGCGCTTCCCCTTTGGTCATGGTCTGTCCTACACGACGTTTGTGTACGGGCCCGGTCTGACAGCATCGTTGTCGCCGGCGAGCCCACGACCGGTGCCAGAGCTGCCGGACCCGTCCGTGGCTGTCGTGCAGGGCGGCCACCCGGCGCTGTGGGAGACCGTGGTGACCGTGCAGTGCCGCGTCACCAACAGCGGTGCCGCTGCCGGGACCGACGTGGTGCAGCTTTACGTCGGCGTGCCGGGCGCCAACGTGGAGCACGCAGCAAACGGACCATCCACGTCCACGGCTGCTGCAGGAGACTCGCCCGTCCGGCAACTGCGAGGCTTTCAACGGACGCGTCTGCTCGCACCGGGCGAGTCGGCCGACGTAGTGCTTCCGCTGACCCGTCGCGATCTCAGCGTGTGGGACGTGAGCGTCCAGCAGTGGCGGCTGCGCCGAGGCACCTACCGATTGTACGTTGGGGCCAGCAGTCGGGACTTGAGGATAAATGGAACGTTCATTCTTTAGTAAAGAATATGGGAAGTGAAAATCTGGAGTTTAGTTTTATGATGATGAAAATTATGAAAACTATCTTTTCGATTTCCTCCTTTTTCATATTTTGCCAATCCCCTTACTCCCGCTCTAGCAAATATAGGCCAGGAGATGACATGTACAATGGAAGCAAAAAAAGGAAAAATTAACGTCAAGAAACTCAGCTGGTTAATACAGAAAGTAAAAACGGTGTCCGAACACCAGACCAAGAATGAAGACTTAAGATAGAAGGCAAAGAACAAAAACGGATGCGAACGCCAGAGGGTAGAGTGGACTGCGGCATCTTGTAAGAGAGAGAGGGAGAGTGTTGATGAAAGAAAAAAATACACTGCAAAGAGCCGCCTGCCTGCCGCCGTCCGTCGTCCCTTGTTCCTCGACACAAAAAAAGCAATGTGATTTCGTCATCCGCTTCAGAGGCCATAAAGCGCCCATGTGTCAAATCCAGGATCCTCCTGGCTGGCCTCGCTGTCGGCTGTGCCGCCATGTCCGCGGGGGGCCTCGCCTCCGCGGCCGGCAGGCGTGCTCTCCGCCGGCCTTCTATCGTATACCGGTGCAAACTCTGTCCTGAGCTCTTCGCGCAGTCACAGCTCGTCGTCCTGCTCCAGCTCCGACGGCTTCAAGAGACCCGACACCTTGGAGCGCCGCTCGACCTCCGCCTGCCGCGCGTCGCGCTCCTGCTGCTCCTTTTCGGCCAGGTAGAGCTCCGCGTTATCGCCCGAGAACTCTCTCAGCGAGATCAAAAAGTCCCGCAGGCTTGACCGGAACTTTTCGTATTGCGTGTTCAGCGTGAAGAGGCTCTCGACAAACGCCTGGATTTGGGCCCTGTTGAGGGTGTTAGCAAAAGAAGCAAGAGAGGCGGGATAATTTTGTTGCAAGGAACATACGGCTGAAGGTTGGAAAAAGCATTGTGCAGCAGATTTGCCACGTAGTTTGTGAGAAACTCCCTGTTGCTGGTGCCGGCCTGGGCTTGGTCGGGCTGGTAGATCGGGCCCTGGATCTTAGGCACGGACCCGTCAGCCGGCTCGACAAAGTAGAACATGCGCACCAACAGCATCGACTGTGTCTTAAAGCCGGCCTTGTGGTCCGTGTCCGTGAGCACGTAGAAGACATCCTGCAGAATGAGGATGAAAAACTGGTTGAAGAAAGCGTTGGCTACGCTCAGGTCCGTCTTCTCAGCCATGTTGTTGATCAGCTCCAGGCACATGCCCAGACCCGAGGCCTCCACGTCGCGGTTGTCGTGCTTGCTGGCCCACAGGCATGCGTCAATGACAAACTTGAACTGCCGGTTGTCCAGCTTCAAGAGCGCAGGGTAGCAGTGTAGGTTGATGGCCCGTAGCAAGTTGAAGAACTCCACCCGGTGCTCGGGGAACTCGGAAAAGTCCTTGTTGATCATCTCGAGCGTGCATTCGAACACGTTCTCCATGATCGTCGGCACCTGGTCCTCCATCAGGTGACCAAGCTTGCTGATAATAGCCGTCATCGCCTTCAGGACCTCGGCATCGCGGGCTGCCGGAACGTTGCGGTTGTAGTCGACCAAGACCGAGTCGAGCAGCTGGGGGACCATTTGTACGCGTACCGCTTGCAGGTCCTCTGCCTTGTCGACGAAGACCTCGATGAGCTTCAGGATCTCCTTCTTAATGGTTCGCAGGCCCCGGACCTTTGGTGTCTTGGGAGCAACCTCGCCTACCACTAGTTAGCGATCTGTTGTTCTGAAAAAAAAGGAAAAAAAAGGTGGCGTGAACATACCATCCCGCGCAACCGCTTCCGAGATCAGCTGGCTTGTTGCCCGGTACATCTGAAGCATGTCCAGGTAGATGCGCCCGATCTGTGGGTAGAAGTAGGGGCCAATGGACGAGCACGCGGCCACATTCGTCTTCATGATGTTGCCAATGATTTTGATGGTGTCGGAATCCTGCAGGATGGCCGGGTCGGCAGTGGCCGCCTTGATGATCTGGTCCCATGCAGTGTTCGGGAGCGCCATAAGATCTGCTAGCAGCCGCTCCTGCTGACTCTGGTTGCCTTGGGCAGATACCATATATCCGCAGGCTTCGTAGAATGTGTGCACTTGTTGGGGCGTCAGGTCGCAGGTGATCTTCTGCAGGTTTCGGACGATCTCCTCGATGAATGGCTCCTGCTCGCTGGGCTGCAGAGCGACAAAGTGGCGGCGACACTGCTTCGCAATTTTGATAAAAGTATCACAAGCCATGTCTTGCACACCTGTGGGCGTTGGAGGTGGTTAGCCAAGGTAAAATAAAATAAAAGCCACAAAAAGAAGACAAACACCAACGCACCTTCATGAGACTCGTGCATGAACTCAAACAGCTTGTTGACCACTGTCTTCAAGAACTTCCAGTGGGCCTTGAGGAAGCGAGGGTACTGGCCGACGATGTACATAATGTTACTTGCCACGACGGCCTTGTTGTCTTTGCCGCGCTTCATTTCAGTCAGGCCTAGCAGATCCTTGATGACGGTAACCAAGAAGCGCTTTTCGGTCTCTTCGTTCATTGCCAGCGAAATCGAGCCGATCGCCCAGCAGAGAACGTTGCAGTTGTGCCACGACCACTCCGTGTTGTCCACCTGGCGCGCGAGCTTTTCGGTCATGATCTGCTCGGTGTCGACAACATCAAGATGGGTAAGGTAGACGAGACACTCGCGAATGGTCTTGTATAGCTGTACAGTGTCGCTCTCCTTGACGAATTCGCGAACAATCTCGCCCTCGTCGTTCTCGACAATGAGCACCTCCTCGGGACGGACCATCTTCTCGATCATGACGATGCGCAAGTTGGAGAGAACCTCCTTGTACTTGTGCTTGCGAAGAGGATAGTTGTTGAGGAGCGCCGGGTTAGGGGCCCCGTTAGCCGACAACGTGCCCATAGCAAGCAGCGGGTTCACATCAGTGATGGGCAGGGACTGCATCTCCTCGTACAGCTCCTGCACCAGCTTCAGCCAGTAGTCCAGGCAGATCTTGAAGATCTCGCGGTCGTCAATCTGAGAAATGCGGATGAGGTAAAAGTGCGCGTGTGTGAGAAAGTCGCGGTTCGGCAGGTTCTCGATGAGCTGGCAAATCGCAGAAGGTCAGAAAAGAACAAACACAGAGAGAAAGTGATAGACACGTCAGGGGAACTTACGTTGAGATGCATCGTGAAGAAATTGCAGAGAAAGAGGGCCAAATTCTGCACGAACTCCTGGTCCCGGGAATTGCTTTGCGGATACGTGGTCTTGAGGTCCATGGTCAAAGGAATAATATTCGCGATCGTGGTCAGGACTTCGGTGAACATCTTCACCAGCTGCTCGTCGTAGTTGCCGACCTGGCCTGGGCCTGAGGTCTGCAGGCCACCGATCTCGGTCAGACACTGAAGCGTGACGTTGCGGAACTCGGGCACCTCAAGGAAGCGTGTGCGCAGGGTGTCGATCAGAGGTGTCTCGAAAATGTAGCCGAGCGGGATCCAGTTGCAGAAGCGCAGCAGTGTCTCTAGCGTTGCCTTGACAAGGGAAGGCTGGGTGGCCGTGTTGAGGATCTCGGTGCACAGCTGGAAGATCTGCGAGAACTCGGCGCACATGGTGCTCTTGAGGTTGCGGGTTTTGGCCGTAGTCATCTGGTCGGCGGAGTAGTCGAAGACCTCCTCGGAGAGCAGACGTAGGATGATCATGTTGTTTTCGCAGATGGACAGGCTGGAGCGGCACGCGGTGAGGATCTCGTTGATGAAGGTGGGCCAGTTGTGCGGCCACTCCTGCTTCAGGATGGAGATGAGGACCAGGTTGAGCTTGTTGAGCAGTGTCTTCTGCTCGCGGAGGGACTCCTCGGTGCTGGAGCACTGAATGATAAACTGGACAACAAAGTTCCGGATGCCTAGAAGGGAAAACGAGAGTCAGCGGTTAGCCAGAAGCCCGAAACGGCGTGGAAGGCGGCAGACACAACAGCTGCGGGAACGGTCAAGAACGCACCTTGGCACTGGTCTCGAGGCAAGACCTTCCATCTTGTCATGATGACATGGTCAAGAACTTGCAGAGCAAGGAATTTGGTCTGCTGGTAGGTGGCCTCGGCCAGAATCTTGTCGACAATGAGCCAGGCATCCGGGTCTTCCTTGAACTGGTTCAGGGAGCTTTCGGCAAGTTTTTGCTGTAGACGGGAGGGGCGCACCGGTTAGTCGAGACGATTGAAATCACAGACGGGGGTCCCAAGACATCAGATTGTAACGCACCTGTTCACCGCGGCCCTCGTAGAAGGCACGCACGGTGGCGTCGAGTTCTTCCACGGTGGGAGCCATGGTAAAAGGCGACGACGCGTTCAGACAAGAGCGTGGGCGGTATCAGCCCTCCAAAAGAGGGGGGGGAAGGTTGGAGGCGCACGAGACGCAGGCGGGAATGGGGTAGTCAGGCCGGCCCAACAGCTGGCGGCAGTTGGTGACAGGAGCGGGACAGTCCGAACGAGCGGCGTCGTTGGATCGGCTTAGAAATCGCACGCTGACGTCAAGCAAGCACAGCGAGCGACCAGTTCACGGACGGGCACGATGGAGAGCAGCACAGCACTGCAATGAGAGGTCGAGAGAGGGTGAAAAGGCTTCTCGACGTGGCGAATGTTGCGGGAGAAGCAGGCAGCGAGAGGAAGCTGTCAAGAGAAAACAACCAGAGGTGAATTCACGGTGGCTCCTTGTGCCAGCGCGGTGTCTTCGGCAGGCGACAAAAAGAGGATGGTGGTCGGGTGTGGAAACGGAGGCGCGTTGGAAAGAGGAGGAGGGGCTGTTCCGCAAAGTCTGATCTCGCTTCGGCGGTCAAGTGAAGTTTGTTTGGAGGCACAGAAGGAGTGGAGATGGTTGACGGGGATAAACGCTCGAAAGTGAGGTGGCGGGGTACGCGCTGAGGCGTGACAGCCAGCAGTTATGCTACAGCGGGGGGGGGAGCTGAGCCACAATTGTGTACCTGACCTAACAAAAATGGCCGCCCCAGTACATCGATTGCATCTACGCGCGCAAGCTTCCATTCTTCCGGTTTCCACGCCGCCCGATCGCACATAAGGCTGGCGTAACGGTCGCAACGTTGACCAGGGTCAAAACTAATATATTGCTTTATATTTCCCCTTTTTCCTTTTCTCCCCTTCTTAGGCCTTCTGGTACCCAAACTCGGACAGGCCCTCCTCCAGGGCCTGGAGTGCGCGGTCAATGTCGCCTCTCTCCGGGTTCAGCTATAAAAGTTAGCAACTGTCACGACAAGAATAAAAGCTAGATGCAACCGAGTTTGAACGCACCACGCTGACGCCCATATGGCCGAACCGGATGTACTTGGTCGCAATCTCCTTGTGAATGCCACCTGCAAACACAATGTTCTTCTTGGACAGGCTCGGCAGAATCTGCGAGATCTGGACCGTCTCGGGCAGGTAGATGGCGGTCATGCCGTGGGCCTGGTCCTCGGGCTTGGCTGCAACCTGCTTAAGGCCCAGCGCGGTGATAGCCGCCTTGATCTTGTCCGAAGCCGCCTTGTGCTTGGCGAAGCGCTCGGCAAGCGGCACGGACAGGATCTGCTTCAGGGACGTGTCCAACGCGTGCACCAGCTGCGGCGACGGCGTCGCAAAGTACGACGGCTTCTTGGCCTCGTAGTTTCTCATGACTGCGGCGCGTCAGCGGTCGTTACAGTGAATAAAGACAGAAGGGAAAGGGACGCACTGGGAAGCCATTTGTTCATCGAGGCAAAGTAGGCCGGCACCGGCGACGAGCGGCTCTCCAGCGCCTTGATGGCGCGGCCACTGAAGATGGAGATGGACAGGCCCGCCGGCACGCCAATGGCCTTTTGGCTGGCCGTGACAACGCCGTCCAGCTGCCACTCGTCAAAGGCAATCTCCTCGCAGGCCACCGAGCACACGCCGTCAACGATGACCAGGGTGTCGGGCGACACCCGGTGCACAAGGGCCGACAGGTCGCGCAGCTCGCTCAGCACACCCGTCGACGTGTCCACGTGCGTGACCGTCAGGAGCTTGTAGTGGCGTGCCTTGAGGGCGGCCTCAATCTCCGGCAGCTGCGGCCGGCTGCCCACCGGCGCCTTCAGCTCCTTGACGTCGGCGCCATAGGCGCGCAGGCAGTCGGCAAACCCATCGCTAAAGTAGCCGGTGCCCAGGACCAGAGCGGCGTCGCCCTTCGCCTTGTCAATCAGGTTGGCAGAAACCAGGTCCCAGCCCAGGGTGCCGGAGCCGGAGAGGACAAACGGCTGGGCAGTCGTGTCGGTGTTTTGGAAGAGTTTGCGAAGATTGGCGAGGACGTCACCAAAGGTCGAGACGAAAGCGGGGCCGACATGGCTCTCGCTGGGGGGTGTAAGCGGGGAAGGGGAGGAGGGCGAGGCGTAGAGAAGAGAGGAAAGGAGTAGGAAGTCACCTGTAGTGGCTCATGGACTGGAGGACGGCATCGTCAAACTCAATGGGGCCCGGGATGAGCAGCGTGGAGTGCTCTGGTTGGGAGGACATGGTCGGCGACGACGGACTTGTGTGGACGGAGCGGCGGCGCGTAATGCAAGGATTAGGCGGAGGAGGTGGTGTAAAGGCGGCTGTGGTGTGGGAAGCGGAGGAAGAAGATGGCATTGTAGTTGGCACGGACAAGTGGTGAGCGATGCCTAGTAGCCGATTCACAGAGGGGGTACTCCGCGAAAGAGGAGGGGCCATGGGCGCGGCGAAGTGCGCTGGAACCGGCCGCCTTAGTAATGGCGGGTACCGAGTGGCAGCCTGTCCGGTATAAGTACGGCTGTGTATACGCGCAGCGCGAGGAAGAGACGAAGCAGGAGGGGAGCGGCGGGTGCAGCAGCGGAGAGCGGGAACGGCAAGAGGCAGCATTGCAAAGAAGGAAGGAGGGAAGGAGGGCAAACTCAGTACGGAGAACAGCGTTCTAATAAAGGCGATACAATGCCTCCCTTTTTTTTTGCTTCTTTGTCAGAAGTTGACACCCACGCGGCCCCGGAAAATGGAAAATTGGCGCAGTCCGGTCGGTTGCCTGCGCATCGGTTTTGCAGAAGCCCATCCCGTGGTCCCACAGAGTTTTACGCCCTAAACTCCCCGAACACCGCAGCAAGGCCGACGCTTTGGTTTCGTGCCGGAAGAAGAAAGACCGTCCCGTCTTCGGCGTGGCCCGTAGAGTGTGGCTTGACGTGGGGTGCTCGTGTGGCGCAGCAGACAGCTAAGCATCTGCCTGCGAATCGGAAGCTCCTCCTCCGGTCGCCAGCCACCTACTCGCGACGACCACTCTACTCCGGCAACACGACCGGCGCCGCAAAGACGACCCAACTGCTCTGCATTGACCTGGTCTGAAAGGCCCTTTCTCCCAAAAGCTTCGCTGGGTCATTGTCCCCCCTTCGCCTTCCGCCCCCCCCCCATCTTCTCCTCCTCCGGAACGACTGTCGGCGATTTGACTCCGTCTGCTGCCGATCCTGTCCGACGCGCGGCCCCCGCGGCCGACCGACTGACCGACCAAACGGACTGCTAGGACATCCATCCGAGTCTCTCATCCCCCCTCTACTTCCGACCCGCAGACCGCCATGGCCTTCCTCATCCTCGTCATCGGTGACCTTCACATCCCAGACCGCGCTCTGGACATTCCGGCAAAGGTGCGACCATGGAGGAAAGAAGATGAACACTGCCTTTGACCGGACCCTGACCCTTCCCCCCCCCTCCGCAGTTCAAGAAACTTCTCGCTCCAGGAAAGATCGGCCAGACGATCTGCCTCGGCAACCTCACCGACAAGCACACGTACGAGTACCTGCGCTCGATCGCGCCCGACCTCAAGGTCGTCAAGGGGCGCTTCGACGTCGAGGCCACGGCCCTGCCGCTGACCCAGGTGGTCACCCACGGCAGCGGCGTGCGCATTGGCTTTCTCGAGGGCTTCACGCTGGTCAGCAACGAGCCCGACCTGCTGCTGGCCGAGGCCAACCGCCTCGATGTCGACGTGCTCTGCTGGGGCGGCACGCACAAGTTCGAGTGCTTCGAGTACATGGACAAGTTCTTCATCAACCCGGGCAGCGCCACCGGCGCCTTCTTCTCCGGCTGGGGCGGCCTCGGCGGCGGCGGCGGCAGCACCGCGCCCGAGGACGAGATTGTCCCGAGTTTCTGTCTGATGGATGTGCGTCTTTCTCTCTCTGTCCCCGCTCTCCGTCTTTGTCTACCCCTGGTCTAACACCCCTACCTGCAGGTACAAGGAATCTCCCTCACGCTGTATGTGTACCAGCTGCGCAAGGATGCCAACGGCGTCGAGAACGTGGCTGTGGAAAAAGTCACCTACACGAAACCCGTGGAGCCGACCGGCCCAAGCTCATGAGACGAATCGGCTGTGTTGCTTTTTCGCACTCCTTCTTTTTGATGCGTTCCATGCGTGCCCGTTTATTCCAATCGTCCTAATGCCTGTCTGTTTTCGTTGTTTGCCGTTTGAAAGGCCTGTTTGTACATATAAGAGGAAGATGGCTCATTTTCATCCATCTTCACTGCTTGTTTCTTATTTCATTTCGGCATTCGGTGGACTGTTCTTGTCTGGTTTTATTTTCTTCGGGTCCTTGCAAGCAGCGACTGTGCCTCCTCAAATGGGCAAAATATAAAACTCAAACCCCCCAGAACAAACAAAAGACAAACAGAAAAAGAAGCAAACGACGTCAAGTAAAGAGCGTGGCAGATGGGATATCCTAAAAAAATGCATCCGCTGGCTTGCATGTTCTAGAAGCAAAAGGGCAAAGAAAGCAAACAAAAGAAATAAGAAAGCAAAAATCGAGAGCAAAGACTCTTCAAGTCGCCTCGCAACTCCCCAAACACCACGTATTATACGTTTCGTTATCTGTTCTTCTCGCCCCTCATAGCATCATACTCCGCCGACGGGAGATCCGGTCGCGTGTTGGCATGGCGCTGGCCGTGGCGTCCGCGGCATGGCGTTCGCTGCTGCTGTGCTCCGCTGCAGGCTCGTACGACGAATCTGCCGGGTCGTCGTCCTCGTCGTCGCTATCTAGCAAGGATCCACGCTTGAGCGCTGCCATGGACGCTCGCTTGCGCGCTGCAGATGGCCTCGTGTGCCGGTCGGCCACCATGGCACTGTCCCCATCGTGTGATGAACTTGCTGCAGCTGCGGACGATCGCCTTGTAGCCTTTGATGCTGCCCGACCACCACCAGAAATGCTTTTCCTGCTGCCACCACTCGACGTCGGTCGTCCGATTCTCTCTGCTCCTGTTTCTGTGTCGGTTCCAGCCTCTTCCGTTGATATGCTAGCATCTCCCAAGGAGGTCAGGAAATCGTATGGGTCCTTTTCGTCTGTGACGGCATGCTTTTCTTTTGTGTTTCCACCGGTAGACGTCTGCTGGCTTTTTGGAGGGGCACTGCTGGCTCCGGCACCGACGGACGAGACACGGTGTCTCCGCCTATCTGTGGTCGATGTCCCTTCCGCCTCGTGCTGTTTCGACACCAACGGTTGCGGCTGCTCTTTACTGTGTCCAGAAGAAGACGCTGGTGACTGCGGCTGTGGCACGGGAGTTCCCGTGGCAGGTTGCGATTTCGCTTCGTCGTTGTGCTGCTGGTTCTGGTGCTGTTGTCGTTGAACGTACTTCCCCTCACCAGCAACTGCGTCGAAAAGCTCCTTAGTAGGGCGGCGCATCTTGTCTCGTAGATTCGGCTCCACGTAGCTCACAGAGGTGCGCGCCCGCCTGCTAGGTCGGGTAGTCTCACCCTGCGACGATATATCTGCTGGCGGCGGCGTGTCGCGGCCTCCCTCTCCATGGGTAGGCGCAAGCCGCTGTGACACAAGCGAGGCTAGAGGCGGCGGCGTACTGGGACAGACAGCAGTGGTGGCAGCAGATGGTGGCTCAGCGGGCGACGGTAGTTCCGCGTTCGAGTCTGTGGGTTGCGGCTGCGTCGACTCGAGGCAGGGGGTCCGTGTACCATCGATATCATCCTTGTTGTCGTCCACGGAAATCTCAACCACCTCCGGAGGTGCTGGCACGTCTGCAGCACTCAGCACCACTGGAAGCTGCTGCTTCATCCGGTCCCGCATACGACCGCCTCCTCCCGCGGTCGGCTTGCCAGGAGCCTGCCCAACCGGAGCTTTCATAGGCTTCCCGCCATTGCTTTCCTGCGACCGCTTCCGTGGCGAAGAGACATCTTCGTTGGTACTCTTGGCAGCCAGTGGCTTTCTCCCGCCGGATGGCATGGCCTTGTTTCCTTCCTTGCCATCCTCCTTTGCGTCCTTACTCCGGCTGTTGACGAGGTCTCTTATGCTTCTCGGGTTCTTCAGCTCGCGGACTGTAGCACTGCTTGCTGTCTGGTTGATTTCTGGTGCTCCTCCATTGGCCGTTCCTTTGCCCGAGGTTGTGCTGTTCTCATTCACAGCAAACTTCCGCTTCGCTCCGGCTTTCGTAGGTGCTGACACGGTGTTGATTGCTCCAACGTTGGATGTTGTTGGTCTGGCTACTGAATCGGCCTCAGCTGTTTTCGAATTGCAGTCGCTGTCCGAAGCAGCCCTCCTCTCCTTCTCGGCTCTCTGCTTCGCGTTGGTGCTGCTGGCTAACTGGGTTGCTGTTTGTGCTGGTGCATCTGCGAGAAGCTTGCTAGATGAAGGAATATCGGAGGTGGTTGCAGTCTTTGCCCGTCCTGGAGCAATATTCTCCTTGGAGTTGCTGTCGTTCCTACTTGGCCTGCTGGGTGACGCAGTTGGCTTCCGTGGCTCGTCGTGAAACAGTCGAGAGACGGGAGCCGGTCCCAATTCGGAAGAATCCAGAGAAGTGCTGTCATCGGACAAGAGCGCACGAAGCTCCTCCTTTCTGTGGCTAAAATTCAGCAAATGGAACACAAGACAAGTATATGAATTGTAGCACATACGTTAGGACTTGTCGTGGGTATGTCTTGTTCTCGAAGATGGGTGGTAGCCGGCCCTCCTGCGCAGCCAAGGTCTCGGCATCCTGTGGTGCTAGAGCAGGGTTTCTCTTCTGCTGGAATAATGGCGATGCCGTCTCGCCCGCAAGGCTCAGTCGTGCCAACGCCTTAGTGACAGACCGCTGCGGCACAGGGGGGGACGGGCGCTTTGTGGGGGGCTCGAGGCCAAAGTCGGCGAGAAGGGTGCTGAGCTCGAGGAGCTGGGTTTCCATCTTCCGCTTGATCTGGAGCGCATGGTCGGCGATTCGCTGGGAACTGTTGGACTCGAGTTTCTTCTCCAGTCGCAGCACCTGTCCGCGCAGGTCGAGGTTTTCGGAGAGGAGGCGAGCGCATTCGTTCTCGAGGCCACGGATGCGCAGAGACTGGTTTGAGTTGACGCGGGCAATATCCCTGTTCTGGCGCAGGAACTTGCGGCGGACTGCGGCAGGGAGGCAGTTGTCGTTAGCAAAACGGAAAGCCAGACAGAGGAGAAGGAAAGCCCAGCCTGAACAGCCGAGACACGAAGACGTACGCGCGTCGAAGCTATCGGTCGATACCGGGGGTTCGTTGAGTCGTGCCATGGTGCATCATGGGCGAGAAGTAAGGATGGGAGGAGGAGAGGACGGCTTTGCGGACGGAGCTTGATGCCTGAACCGTCTCACAGGCCGTTGTCCCTTTTTGGCGGACCCGTTTGCGCTGGAGAGATTTTTGTTGGTTCTGTTTATGTGTACTTGTCTTAGTTGGGCAACGTTGGCCGGGCAGCGGATCTTTGGTAATATTAGGTGGGGCTCGTCCGCGGCATTCCATTGGCCACATCCCCGGACCTTAATACCACTTTAAGCTTCAACTGCCAACGCCTGAAAGACAACTCGATTAACTTCCATCATTGATGCCTAGTGCCAACCAACGACAGACCCAACCATCTCAAACATATCTTGGATAAAAGCCTTCTCTGACCCATGTCTTATCCCTCGCGACCCATGCCGGCAGGGCATCTAAGGCATACGTCAATTTCGGGCATTCTGAACCCGGGAACGTCTTTGCAAGCCCGCGTCAATGAGAAACGCGAAGAGCTCGAGAGCCTGAAGCAGCTGCGCGATCTCAGCGCCGCTGTGGCCACGCAGATGGAGGCATTGGAGCAGAAGCTGTCTACGCTCTCCGACGGGACAGAAGGTGCGCCGGGTGGGATTGCTTCGTAATGGTGCTTGTTGGCTGACGAACCCAGCAATCGCAACGGTCATGGCCAACTGGCACAATGTCCTGCGGGCCATCAATATGGCATCGAGTGGGTTCTCGCTCCTTTTTGTACACATTTTACGGTTGCGTTCTGACATGCCCAGCCAACCTGCCCCGGGCTCCCGCCGGGACAGAAGACGACTCCGTTGCGCTGCCGCAAATGCTCGTCCGCATTCCGACCGAGCACGCGCCAACGCTCCAGGCCCATGCAGATGATGCCGAAGCTGCAGCTGCTGCGGTCGAGGAACAGGAGGTGCCATGAAAGACGGACCCTTGAAGTTTTCCTTCATCAACCGAAACAGCCAGGCACAGAGCGAGGAATAGACAGGCCGCGCTTCGGGCCAACCTCCAAGTCAAGCTTGGGCGGAGCCATACAATAGGCAGAATGCGCGAGGCACATTGTCTCGGACGGCAGCTGCTGCGTGCATCATGGCACTGCACGACAGCCGCAGCTCGCCTGTGCCGCGGGTCGCGCTGCGGGGTTCCGCGGCGCCACAGCCACGTCGCGTCAAGCGCGTTTCTTAGTCAGCACACGCGTTGTTTACTCGTACACGTTTTGTGCAGTTCGAGACTATAAGACGTTTGAATATCCTCCTCTCTCGCGTGTGCGTGATCACTTAGGGAAGGTGCTGTTGTGTTCCGTCGCGATATGTCCGATGCAGCCTTGTTCCGTAGCGCGCCGTAGACGGAAGGAAGGAACGTGAAACACAGCGGAGACGGTGGGCCGAATACGCACGTAAACAAATCCGTCGTTCCGTGCTCGGCAACCCCAAAAAGCTCAAATAGTCCAAAACAACAGCATCGCCAACGTTGTCTCGTCCCGTTTTCTTTCCTTTTTTCTCTTAGCACCAGCATAGTCTTTGAGCACCCTTCCAGCTCGCGCATCCGCGGATATAGGAGAACCCAAACTAACCAGAGCTCCCCACCCCTCTCCGTTTCACCATTTTCTGTCCCCCCCTGCTCCCAAGAGTGACGCTTTTCCGCATTCTTCTCTACCTCGCCCAATTTGCGAGCCCCCTGTCCCCGGACTCTCCTGACCCTCGAGTTGCATTTTGGCTCCCCATTGGCTGGTTGCTAGTCAAGAGCTTCTGAAACCTCGGACAGGCACGTCGTATCGTCAGGAGGAGCACTCCCACTGGAGAACCCCCCCCCCCCCCTTTTTCATCTCGATTTGGCACGCAGGTGCTCCTGCTCGCCCGCTCGATATGGCGGCGCATACCCTCGGGCCCAGAAATCAAACGGGGTTCCCTCTTGGCTCGGAAAACGCCAGTCCTGCAGGCTTTGTTCGAGCACCATCGACGCCGTCCGGCCCCAAGGTTCGCAGCGCACTCGGCCAGCGAGGTCATCTGGAGGACTTGAACGTCGGCGCTCTGCAAAACATCTCGCAGAACATTGTGCAGAAGAGCACCCCCGCCCAGAAGCGAGTGGTACTTTCGTCTGTGCAAGTAGCTACCCCGGATACTTTGGCCGACGACCTCGAGAACTTTCACATTCGCAGCCCCGGGAGGCACAGCGATGCTTCGGTGGACAGCACAGGAACTTGCGAGCTGCGCTCTGTGACAATCGACTCAGCCTCGCCGCCTCCACCACCCTTGCAGGCGCCCGCATCGGAGCTGCTTGCTTTCTCAGATCCGCTCAGCAAACACGACGCAGGTGAATTCGACTGCATTCTTTCCTTGTCTGGGGTCACCGGCAATTGGACGAAGAATAAGCCCCTGCGTCGCATCTGCTCGACTGCCGACCTCGCGGATAGTGCCAGTCAGGATCGTGCGGTGCACTTTGGCTGCAACTTTGTACGGCAACGTTCCCTCTCGAAGAGCGACCCGACCGGCCACGTCCATACCGCCAACACATATACGCTCGTTGCCACATCCCTTGGCAGAAATTCGACGTCCACCGTAACACAGCCCGCAGCTTCTGACGGATCGCCGGCTGCGGCAGACATGACAGGCATGCTCCTAGCACCGGAAGGCACGGGGCCTCTTGCGGAACTGGGCGCCCAAGGACAGAACGGGCTTTCACCCAGGGTGCAAGTGGCGGATGCGGATGTGACTGGCAGGGACCGGGCACATTCGATCCCACGGTCGCCGTGCAGCTCGGTGTCTCGCATCGAGGACACGATCGAGGAGCTGGACAAGTTGGAGGACGAATTTGAAGCTGTCAAGCAGCTTGTACAGGTTGACCGTGTGCCGTCACCAGTAAAGACGGACGTTGCCAAGAAGCAGACAACGGCAAATGCGAAAAGCGCTGCAAAGAAGCCAGTTGGCACCAAGGCACAAACGCCAGGAGCAGTTGCCGGGGCTGCAACGGGTGCGAGCAACAAACGACTGAGCACGGCGCGGCCTGCAAGCTTACTCCCACCGAAACCGCTCGCTAAGTCGAGCAAACCACCAACAAAGTCAACATTCGAACTACCGGGCGAGGCTGTAGCCCGGCGCCTGAGGGAACAGCGCGAAGCACGGCAAGCAGCCGCTGCCGCCGAGGAGGCGGCAGCAGCGCGCAAGGCGCGCATGGCGGTGAAGCCAAAGAAGCCGACGATCCCGACGTTTGAGCTGCCCGGCGAAGCCATCTCGCGGCGCAAACGAGAGGAACACCAAGCGAAGCTCAAGCAGCAGGAAGAGGAAGAGCGGAAACGGCGTGAATTCAAAGCGCGGCCCATCCGCTTCAGCATCACGCCGAGCACGGTGCCGCGCGAAACAATCTCCAGCCGTGCCAGGACGAACCGGATGTCTGTTATTGGCACAGAAAGCCTGAGCACAGCCGGGCCTGGCGCAGCAGCTGGCAAGCGGCTCTCTGTGGTGTCTGCGGGATCGGCGGGCCGTTCCACGGGCGCAGCGGGTGCCGTTGTCGCAGACGGCCAGTCACCGCGTGGCCGTGGCCGTGGCCGTGGCTCGACGCCGGGGTCTCTGTCGGCGCCAGAGCGCACGAGCCGCACGGCGTCCACGTCCACGGGTAGTGTCAGTGGGATTAGTGGCATCAGCGGCCCGCGAAGCTCGGTCTCTGTGGACGACGTGCAGAGCCAGAAGCTGCGCGGCAAGGAGATCTGCCAGCGAGACAATCTACTCTCGGTGGACCGTGAGCGGGAACAGCGTGAGCGCGTTGCGGCCGCCACGCAGGCCCGCCAGGAGGCAGCGGAGCGGTCCAGGGCACTCAGCCGGGCGTGGGCAGAGAAGCAGAAGCTGCGCACCGCCAAGGGAACAAAGGCCAACGAGGCGTGAGGGTGATTATGACATGAGTTTACGTTTTCTTTCTTCTTTGTGTTCTTTGTTTCTTTTTCTTTTCCTATCTCTTTTCTCGTTGCTTTTTTTTTGGTTTCTTACAGGCGTCTTGGGGCTTCGGAGCCCGGCACAGACTCTTCCACGAGCACAGCACTCTTTCCTTTGTCCGAGTCACTCACTTTCTTTTCATGTGTTACTGTTCGGGCGTTTTGGTCGGAAAGAGGTGTCAGAAGGAGGTTCTTGGTCTTCTTTGTCCTGGAAAGCAGTGTGTTTTGGATGTTCTTGTTGGCTGGTCAAGACGACGATACTGCACGTCGGATACGCAGAACCCAACCACGTTAGGCTTTACCAATAACCTGATTATATCTATTACGAGACCTCTATGGTGGACGTTGTCTACGCATTAGCAGTTAAGCCCGGTTGTAAGCGCTTCACCGGCGAGTGCCGTGTATATCCGCGCCCCTCATTCGCCATCGCACCTGCCTTGCCTCAGCGTGCCTGTTAATACTGTGGGCATCTTACAGTGGACTTCGGACTTCTGCAGCTATCGACACCTCGCCTTCCCATGGCATCACAAGACGACCCCCAACCACCGCCGCGTGTGCGTCTGTCCCAGGGAACCTACGAGGGCCGCGTCGTGACGGCGGCCAGCCTGGCCGACCCGACAACACCGTCGTCGTCCCCCCCTACAGCCGTGGAGGCTTTCTTGGGCATTCCTTATGCACAGTCAACCGCGGGCGACCACCGCTTTGCGGCACCGGTGCCGCTGGCCATAGCGCCGGGCGACGCCGACCGCGTGCACGCGGCCACGGAGCTCGGCCAGCGGTGCCCCAGCAGCATGCCGCCCGACCCGGCCCTGGACGACCTGCCCGAGGGCGAGGACTGCCTGAACGTGAACGTGTACCGGCCGCACGGGAGCGGTAGGGACAGGAGCCTGCTGCCCGTCGTCGTGTACGTGCACGGCGGCTGCTTCAACGGCGGTCTGGGCGCGGCCCGGGACATGGCCAGCTTTGTCGGGTACGCGGCGGGCCGCGTGGTGGGCGTGAGCTTCAACTACCGGCTGGGCCCGCTGGGCTTCCTGGGCTGGCTGGCGGACCCGGCGACGGGAGCGGAGAGCGCGGCGGCGCCGCTGAACGCGGGCCTGCTGGACCAGCAGGCGCTGTTTGCGTGGGTGCGGGCCAACATTGGCGGCTTCGGCGGCGACGCCGGCAACGTGACGCTGGTCGGCCTGAGCGCGGGCGCGCACGCCGTCGGCCACCACCTGCTCGCCTACGCGCCCGGCCAGGCACCCTTCCACAAGGCCGTGTGCGAGAGCGGCGCAGCCGCCGCGCGCTGCGTCTGGAGCGCCGCGCACCCGCGCCCGCAGGCGCAGCTGCGCGCGTTCCTCGCCGCCGCCGGCGTCGCCGTGCCGCCGCCCGCCGCCGGCGACGCCACGGCCGCCGTCCTCGCCGCGCTGCGCGCGCTGCCCCTCGCCGCCGTCCTCGCCGCCGCCCGGCAGGTCTGGGACGCCCACGAGGCCAGCGTGTGCTGGCCCTTCCAGCCCGTCGTCGGCGGCCGCGTCATCCGCGCGCCGCCGTCCGCCGCCTGGGCCAGCGGCGTCCGCCCCGGCCTCCCGCTGCTGACCGGCTTCTGCTCCCACGAGGGCACCTACTTTGTGCCCGCCGACCGCGCTGCCGCCGACACGGACGCACACGTCCACCACTTCTTCCGCACCATGCTCCCCGCGTGGGCCGATGCCGACGACGACGCCTTCGACCGCCTCTACCCCGACCCCGACGCCGCCGACGCCGACGGCTCGTCTCGCTACGCCAACCCGACGCCGCCCCCGCCCGGCGTCACCGGCCGCCAGTGGACGCGCCTCGAGGCTGCCTATGCGCACTACGCCTACATCTGCCCGGTGCTGGAGACGGCCCGCGTGGTGGCGGGGTGCATCGACGACGACAACGACGACGGCGCGCCGGCCGCGCCGGCCGCGCCGTCCGCCCCCGTCTTCGTCTACGAGTACGCCGCCCACGCGCTGCCCTGGAGCCGGGCCAACCACGGCGACAACCAGGTGCCCGTGACCCATAGCGTGGCCGACGGGCTGCACGGCCTGCCGGGGCTGACGGCCGTGGCCGACGCCATGCACGGCGCGTGGGTGGCGTTTGCGGAGGCGGCCCCCGCGGCGCTGCAGGCGCCTGGCGGCCTGGCGGCGGGCGACGTGGCGTGGCCAGCATGGACGCCGGCGGCACAGCCGGTCATGGTGTTTGGGGCGGGCAACAACGAGCGGGTGCCGGCGTTTGCGCGGCCGGGCGGCGGCGCGGCAGAGCGTGGCACCGTGGCCGCCGTGCGGATGCTGACGGACGACGAGCAGGCGCAGTGCACGTTCTGGCGGACGCGGCGCGCGCTCAGCGAAGGGGCCGGGCAGCCTGCGTAGGAAGAGAAGGTAGGGTACGTAAAGGACATTTTGTTTATATATGTTCTGCATCTAAAGCAAATCTCGGGTAAATCAAAGAAAGACAAATCCACCTCTTTCCAAAAAAAAAGACAGATTCAACAGCAGCTGGCTCGTTTCTTCCCCCTTCTTCTCTCTTGTCTCGTTTTCTTTCTTCGTAGCATACAAATCCGAAATATACAGAAGGGGGGGTGGGCAATGATTATATGCGGAAAAATGACGAGGAAGCGCAAAGGAAATGGAGAGGATGCCATCCGGCGAGGATTAAGAGGGATGAGGGATGCAGAAAGCAAGAGAAAACGACGGACAGACCCCAGGAAAATGCGCCGGAACACGAACCAGACAAGGAAAAAGGAAAGACAGTCGTCGCTAGAGGCAAAAAGGACATAAACAGCAGACAAAGGAGAACAAACAATCAAACTCAAAAGTTCTGCGCAACGTTCGCCGCCGTGTGCTGCGGGTAGTGCGCCGGGCTCTCGATCCGCGTGTTCCGCCGTGCCGGGTTGTCGCGGATGACCGGCGCCCCGGCCAGCTCCGTCGGCGGGTTGTTGATCGTGTTGCTGCCGGCGCTGCTGTTGTGGCCAGGCACTGCGCCGGCGCCGTCCGCGGCGTACGGGTTGCTGGTGCTGCCGTACGGGTTGTAGTAGTTGACCACGTCCGGGCCGCCGCCGCCGCTGCCCACGTCGCCGGAGCCGTCCGACCGCGCACCCGCGCTGTACGACGACGACGCGTTGGACGGCCCGCGGCGCACGTCCGCGCTCGCCCCGCGGTTGTTCGCCGCCGACGGGCCCATCGCGCCCAGGATCTCGCCCTCGTGCGCCTCGCTGTCGTCGGCCTGGTACCCATCCGTGTACGGCGCCGTGTCGCCTTCCGACGGCACACCGCCCCGTCCCGCACCGCCCGACATGGTCGTCGACGGCTGCCGGCCGGTCGACCCGCCCACAGTGGTCGTGCCCCAGCCGCGGTAGCCCGCGCTCGTGTCCTCCTTGGCCAGCTCGTACCCGCCCGCGCCCGCCGCGCCCGCCGCCGCCATGGCCGCCAGGTTGTGGTCGCCGTTGGGGTTGAACGTGTAGTCCTCGACCTCCTTGCGCCGCTGCTCCTCGGCTTCCTTGCGCTGCTTCCGCCGCCGCCACAGGAAAATTCCGCCAAGAACCAGCAGCGCCACAACCGCGATGGGGATCACGACCGCAATGGCAATCTTGCCCCCGGTCGACAGGCCGCCGCTTTTCGCGCTGCCCGTCGGCCCGATTACGGCGCCGCCCGTCGTTGCGCTGGACGTGGACGAGGAGGACGCCGTGGCCGTCTTGGTGGAATCGTGAGTGGTGCTCGTGACGATGACCAGGCTGGTAGTGGTGCCGCCATCTGTGGGCGTCAGGATGGCGGTGGTAATGGCGGTAGACAAGGGAGCAGAGGTGGTAATGGGTGTTGTCGTGGTTGGCGTCGTTACGATCGTCGTAGGTGGTATCGAGGTCGTCGTGGGTAGGAGCGAGGTTGTGGTTGGCAGGAGCGTCGTCGAGGGTGTTGTCGGGAGGATGGACGACGTGGTGGGAAGCAGAGAGCTGGTGACAAGCGGCGTGGTGGGCAGCACAGACGACGTGGTGGCCGGCAGCGGTGACGAGGTGGTCGGGATCTCGGTCGTCGCGGAGGGGGTTGTTACCGGCACCGAACTCGTGACTGGGCTGACGACAGTGGCAACAGAGGACGTGGGCGTGGTGCCATCCACCACGGTCGTCGGCGTCGTCACTTCGGTCGTCGGCGTGGCGGCCGGATCAACGGTGGTGTTTGCCGTCGACATGATCGCGATCTCAAGCCTTGGCCTCGGCTCAGACCTGTAGTGGAAGCGCATTGTCAGCGTTGGAGCCTCAGAGAAACGAAGAGAAAGCAGCGACAGATGAAATTGGCGACAAAGAGGAGAGAAGCAGAGAAAGGTGATGAACGACGGGGGGGGCAACGGGAACAGGGGAAAGGGGGGGATGGAAGCACGACAGGAAGGCTTTGTCGCGCCGTGCAACGTGCAACACGAGGAACCTCGATCGCAGCGGACGCGATGCTTGTTCAGTTTTGTCTGCGCGCAGGTACGCAACACGCACAGGACAGGAGAGACACACAGAGAAGGACGACAGTCGCAAGGGAATGGGGGTGGACGTACGGTTTGCCTTTGGGGTGTTGTTGAAGGATTGAACTGGGCCACAGACGACGATGATCCAGAGACACAAGACAAGAAGAGGATGACGCGACAACCAGGCGTCAGGCAGGACGAGGGAACGAGGGGGCGTGGGCGTCGTGGCTGAGTAGCCGAGAGTCCGGCTGACGGACGTCGTCGGAGAGACGCAGAGACAAACGAGCGTCGGGCGAAACGCAAGAAAGCGAGGGGAAGAGAAGGGATAATCAATGAAGAATATAAAGAAAGGAAAAAAAAAGGAACGAATAACCAGGGTTCCAACACGACGTGAAGCCACCCGAAAAGACAGAAAAATAAAGACGAGGCCAAAACGAAAGAATTGTCAAACGCGAAAACCGGGAAATCAGGCGGGCAAATACGAGGACAAAACGCATGCAAACGGGGGCCAGCGCCGCCGGAATACCCACAAAATACGAGAACACGCATGCGGCCTGAGCGACAACGAAACACCCAAAGACACTAACCGTACAGGGCATGTGCTCCATAAAGCTTCGCTAGGATCCACTCAGCATACTGCGACTGCTGCGTAAAATATCCGTACTTCGTCAGACTACGAGCCTTTGTCTATTTCTCGCGGATCCCACGGATCAGGGCAATATGAACAACCAACGCGCTCACTTCGCTACCGAACTGCCCGCAAGCCATTGGCCTGTCAAAGCGGTAAAGCCTAGCGTCCCATCAGCGGCTGAGCCGTGTTGACAACCGAGCGAGGCTGTGCCTGAACAATTGGCCTTTTCTGCTTTTCCGTTGAAACTGTGGCAACAAATTGGAATAAAACAAACTGAAGATACAAAACCACACATCCTGTCTATATGCAGGGACTGGACACCGTCCGACGCGCCTGCCCACATGGATCCCGGGGTCGTACACTGAGCACGCCGGAAAGGAAAAATGAGAATACAACACAGAAATAGCATGGAGGCTAGATTGAGCAAACAGGCCCCTAAAGCAACACCGTCACATTCAGGTTCATGCTCATCGAAGCGTGCAAGCCGGCCTCCATACAAGCTCGGCCAAATTGGTGGTTGCAGCATGCGCCCCCATTGCCCGAGACTGGGTTCGACTCGGCAGAGGGCCACCGCGAGGCGAACGAAAGAAGCGAAAAGACCTTTTCCCAAAAATACAAGGAAAGTACCGCTCAAGGCCGCATGCCCCAGTTCGGCTTCAGCTGTGCTGCCAGGTCTCCCTGTGTAAAGACACTATCGCCAGGGAGGCGGCTTACACGGCCGGCGCCGCTGCGGATCGCAGCCTGTTGCACAGCCGAGATGCCGCTGCGGTTGCTGCGAATGCTGCCAGCATCGCTCATATTCTCGGGGTCCTTAAACTTCCGAGGAGGCGCAAAGTCAAGCCCAGTAAAGGTGCTCGATTTGCGGAGAAGGTAGCTGTGAAAATGGAGTGTTAGCGTGTGAACGTAAAGGGCTGTAAACAAGTATAAGAACGCATAGGAGCCACTCACGGGCTTGGCAAAGCGGCCATTTCGTCGAACGACGACACCAGAGGCGTGCTGACGGGCACCTTCAGATCATACGCCTTCCGCTCGCCGAGTGGGCTTTGCGACCGGCCCGCAATCCGCTCGCTGAACGAGGTCGGCGGTGCAAAATCGATTGCGTTCAGCAGCGCAAACGAATCGTCCTTAAGCTTGGACGGCGTTGGCAGCGTAGAGAGGTCTTCCGGTGGTGCGAGCGGTTTGCGCGGCCCATACCGACCAGACATGGACGAGCCCGGCCGAGGCCCCATCCCGCCGCCCATCGAGCCGTGGAAATTGCGCGGCGGTCCCCGTGGGCCGGAGCCCGGGAAGCGAGAGCCGCTTGGTGGCGGCGTCATGGCACGCCGGGATACGGGCTGGGCGTATGGCATCACAAACGAGTTCGACTGCGGGTCGAAGTACGGAGCGCCACCCGGTCCGCCAGACGGCGCCCCGCGCCATTCGTTCGGAATACCGTTTGGTGGGTAGTGTTGGTTGTACTCGGCCATGTCTGGCTTGGAATCGTCAAAGTACTCCTTGTAGAACGACCGAATCCGGTTCGCGCGGGTCTCCGGATCCTCTGATTCGATCAGCTCGTCAGGCGGCAGAGGCCGAACGCCAACGGATAGACGTTTGCTGTCCGCTTGCGGAAGGCCCAGGTTGCTTTGAGGATACTCCTGTGGGTACTCCGAGGACTGGCGCTGGTGGCCACGGCCGCGGTCCTCGTCTGATTGCGCATGTGCCTGGCCCGGATAATGCTCTTGAGACAGGGCCTCGCCAGGAAGGCTGATGCTAGGGAGAGTAGGCTCATCACTCGTGGTTGCTTGGCCAGGAACAAAGGCCGTATCATCGAAAGGTCCTCCTAGAGTCAACTTCGGGAGAGGCGCCATGCCTTCCTGCTTCGGCGGGTCCAAGTTGAGCTCGAAGCCGGAATACGTCGATGAGTTGTGGCGCGGGTTGTGTGCTTGAGCGTCATCCGTTGCAGCGTCGATGTCGCTTCCGGCCGCTGTCTGTGCTTGTCCTGGGATGTCTTTGCGTGTGATTCTAGTTGCAGCCGGCTCAGGCACTTGGAGTTCTGCAACAGCAGGCTGCCGGTTACCGTCCAGTTCACTCGGGAAGAAGCCGTTCTGGATATCTGGCGAGGTGGTGTTGTTCCTCACCGGAGCTGGTTGGGTAGGCATGATGAGCTGATTAGTCGGAGGCGAGCTGCTGTTGTCGGGGTATGGAGGCGACATAGGAGACCTTGACCGGGGAGAGTTGGGCGTCGCTGCAGATAGATGACTGTGGCGTGGAGGGAAAGGGCCACCAGCAGCACTGCTTGAGCGGGACATGTCGCCGTTCATGGAGCGGGCGTAGACGGACGGGGCGCCACCACCGCGGCCATCCCGATTGAAGGAGCGCAGAGAGGCCACGTCGCTTCCGGCGTACTGGTTCACGGGATGGTAGGGGTCTTCTTCGGACTGGTGCAGAGTGCGGGCAAGCGAGCGGAGCGACTCGCGCGAGTTATGGGCATCGGGCGGAAGGAGATAGGGGCTCGCGAGGCCCATGTCCATGGAGAGCTGGCGCGACTTGGAACTGAACATGTCCTTCTCGCCTCCGAAAAAGGAGCTCTTGCGCTTGGCCTTGGATTTGGTTGTGTCCATGGCTAGACCAAAGTCAAGCGACTTGTGGGGGTCGAATGTGTCCTCCATTTGCATCTTCTTGACATTCCTCCGGTGCAAGTAAATCAGAACGCAGATAATGACCACAACGGGGACGCTGTTGACGGTTAGAACACACGGCCATCCAGCGGGATATGGAAAAGAGCTGTATTCCAACTTACGCCACGCCCAAGCCAATGGGAAGTGCCAAGGACGAGCCGCCCTCCGGTTTCTCGCATAGGTTGGCGTCGCTTTTGTCACATCCTGTGGTGGTTGCACTAGATCGCTGGATGATTCGGCTCGGGATGTCACGGCCAACGACGCGGGATGCTTCCTGAAGAGCCTGCGTGAATGGGGAAGGCACACGAGGCCCGAGGCGGTAGTGAGCTGCCGCCTGTGCCGCCATGATAACGGATGCTACCGCTGCAGCTTGTTTCGGTTTCGCCTTGTGCTTTCGCGTGTTCCAGTCGTCTGCTTGTCGGTGTCGAAAGGAGGGGTTCGGGACGTTGTTTCTGCCGGTGATCTCGTCGTTTATTATCCTTCAAGGAATAGACCGCCCGCTGGGCAGTTGAATAGAAAGGGAGAAAAAGGCAAAGCAAAAGAAAACCCGCCGAGAAACGAAGCAAAAGAACACGATAAAAAGACAAAGCAAAAAAAGGAATGGACGACTGGGCCTGTTGGAGGGAGTGACAACAGGGAGCCTCAGTCTGGGGGAAAGAACGTGGGAGCAAGAAAACACAAACGTCAAACAAAACGAGGGATAACGGTTCACGCTGCCATCACGAAGGGAGAAGAAAAGGGAGCGAAGCGAGAGGGGCGGGCAGGAGAAAAGAGCGAGCAGAAAGGGGAAAAGAGCACTGGGGCGGGAAATGAGCTCGACCTGTCAGGGGCAAGGAGCGAGGCGAGGCGCTCCTTCCCTTCTGAACTGACAGGGCTCCCGCTGTGGCGGCCCGTTTGTTCTCGACTCGTCCATTCTTCCACACCCCCCGTTCGCTCTTGGACAGGCTAGGCTAATACCGCGTTAGGCCAGGAACGGGCGACGGGTGGGGCCAATCAGAATTGAAGGAGCAAAACGACAGGGGCAGGTTAAATTACGCGGATGTGAATTTGGGTACGTATCTTGTCTGTGCACTGTCTGCAAAATGCACGCGCATCGTCGCGTTTAACACCGCGTGGTGGCCGTACGCTGAGTATTACGGAGTAGACGTGCCGTGCTTTGGTGCAGTGCAAGCGCCTACTCCCTACTCGTACTCCGTTACGCATTCCATATCTCATAGATATGCAGACGAAATCTTGATCTGTCCGGCAGCACGGAGTATATCATCTGAACGGAGCATTTCGCACGTATTAACTTTCATTATTTACCCATTGCGGCAAAAAACAAGGAAGAGAGGAATGTTCTGCGTTCTGCGTTCTGCAGGACTAAATATAACCGGAGCCATGATTGGCTGCCTGTCCGACTCGAACAGATGACCCACTTGTTCATCGATCTTGTATCACGTGGTACTTTTCCAGAGGAATGCGACGCGTATACGGAGTATCTACGGAGTACGGGGTAAATACTCGTAGCAGAATAGCACATATGGGACGACAGTATTACAGAGCTGAGAGTACGGAGTAAGATATGGGTGCTCCGTAAGATCCGCGGCGTGGACGTCGTCGCGGATGGCTGCTAGCAGACGCTATGGCCTACGATGTGCTACATGTATCTTACTCCGTAGAGCCGTTATTCCGCAGTGGAAAGGGGGCGCAGTGGTGCACTTGAGCAGCAATGCGGGGCAAGTACTGAACTGGCATTGGCCGAACCTCACCGCCGGTGCCCGCGGTAATATCAAAATGAGCAGCGGAGACGACGGCGTATGGAGTATCTTGTCTCACGAGTACTCGTATCTGTGCTTTGTAAGTAAGATACGGAGTATACTTACCCGTTCACGAGTCTCTTCTAGGCGAGAGCCCGTCGCTGTAAACAGTAAAGGAGACTACCAATATACAAAATGATAGACTCTCTTGCTCGTTGCGCCTTTTGGTCATTGTTCTTCAAAAACAGCGCAAGGCAGCAGACGGAAAACAACATCCTCTTTCCGGCCACGCCCGTGCGTAGGACCCCTTCATACGAATACGACAATACAGAGTACTCGTAACTCGATACAGTCCTCTATGCGAGCTATATCACGGGTGCTCCTGCATCAAGTTGGAAGGGGTTGAATTAGCCACATCGGATGCATGGCTGGGAACCCTTGGCAAAGCGTTCCTGGCATCGATCGGAGTTGCGGCTCTTCTTTTTGTTGCTTCTGTAGAAAATGGTGGAGAGCCACGTTTGGTGCGTTTCACAGCCGAGGCCCCTCACCCAAGCAGAGACAACTTCTGAAAAGGAGCAATCACCGGTGCTGCCCCCGCCATTGCTTGCTCGCTGCTGCCACCCGTGTCTTCGCCCACCGGAAGGTCCGGGCCGCCGCCGCCGCCGCCGCCAAGCGCGGTACCGCCGCTGCCGCTGCTGTCCGGCCACACCTCGACAATCGCCGTCTGGCACGCCTCGATCAGATCAGCCATCAGCGCCTCGATTGCCCGTGCCCGCTCTGCCATCTTGCGCCGCGTCAGGCCCTCCACCAACCGCCGCACCTCAGCCCGCGCCCGCTCCACGCGCTCCACGAGCCGCCGCACGCTGCTGACTAGGTACGCCTGCTCGTACACCGTGCCTTTGCGGCCCCGCGCCCGCTTCTTCTCCTCGCGCTTCTTGCGGCTGCGCTGGTGCTGCGTCGTCATCGTCTGGCCTGTCTGACCTGTCTGGCCTGTCTGGCCCGTCCCCGCCGTGCCTGTGCTGTACCGCGTAAACAGACTTGCACTCGTGCTGATCCGCGAGCTCGCCGCCACCGACACGTCGTCCGGCACGTCGCCACCCCCGTTGCGGTCGCCGCCCTCAAAGAACCCCAGCGGGTCCTCAATGGCACGTCGCCGCAGCTCGAGAATGCGCGGCACCTGCGCTTTCAGCTGGGCCCGACAGTCTGCCAGCAGCTCCGTCGACGACGACAGCGCCTCGGCCAAGCCAGCGTCCACGCCCGTCTCCAGCAAGTCCGCTCGCCCGTGCCGCACCGCGACCCGCATCGCCTCCGCAAACTCGTATGCCCGGCACAGCGAGTGCACGCCAGCCTCTACCGACGACAGATACTCGAGCTGCAGCGTTGCCGCCGCCGCGTAATCGCGCGCCTCCAACAGCGCGTCCACCAGTGTGCTTGCTAGCTCGCGCAACGCCTCGTCCGTCGGTGGCGGGTCCTGGCGCTGCGCCGCAAACAGGCACTCGCGCCAGCACGCGACGCCTGCCGCCTGGTAGCAGCCCATGGCCTTGGGAAACAAGCCCAGTGACTCGTATGCCAGCCCGGCCTCACGGAAGCGCGACCGCGCCTCCAGATGCTCCGCGTACAAACTGGTCACTGCAGCCAGACGCTCCTCGTCATATCGGTACAGTCCCAGGGCCGCCTTATAGAGGCCGTGTTTAGCTGTATAGGCCAGCACCTCGGAGAAGTCGTCGAGCGCGTTCAGATGGACAAGCGCCTTCTCATGGCGGGCCAGGTGGTCGTCGATCGCAAAACGCCGCCGGAGTTCCGGTAGTTCGTGCAGATTTTGAATAAACGGAACATATTCCCTAGGATCACGCTGTGCCTGTTGTGCCACGAGCAGCGTCAGATCCAGGTTGTAGAGACCAAGCGCATGGTCGAAGAGCCGGTTGACATCCACAAGGAAGCACATATGCTCTACGGCACGCTCAGCGGCCGCTGTATCTTCCTGCAGAAGCTGAGCCACAACGCGCAGTCCATCATCCAGTGCTGGCGGTGCTTTGCAAACGTGTGCCGTGATGGTGTTTTGAAGGTGAGTCTTTTTGCTTGAAGCAAGGCTGGCAAGAACGGCATCACAAACGGTGTTGACTTTCGACGAGGTCGAAGAAGACAGCGGTGGTGCAGGTTGGTGCGGCTGGCCGAACGGCGCCTGACCAGATGGCCCGTTTGGTGCATACGTCGTCGTCGCCGTGGTTTGCCTGGTGTCTTTGTACATTGTCTTTGTAACATCCTCTTCCCTATTACGACAAAATGGTCAGAAACAAGCAAAAATGTGAATATATCTCCCCTAGTGATAAAAAGGGCAACATACCGCAAAGAAGAGAGAAACAAATCGATCGACGTGGCATCCTTGAGCTGGTCGAGGAAAAGCTCAGTCTTGGCCACAAACTGCTCGGGGTTGTGGTCGTAGAGAATGTTCATGTCCACACGCTGCGTACGGCAGAAGGCAAAGGCCTGGTCGTAGTTGACCGCGTCAATGAGTTTGCGGATGCCAGCCACCACCATTGCTCGAGGAAAGATTGTCTCTAGATTTCCACGAGGCATCTGCAAGACAACACTCAAATTCGATGGCACGGCTGTGACAAGGCGCGCTCCTTGCTCGATGCTTCGGCATCGCTCGTCCGTCTCTGGGTCGTCCGCAGGAACCTCGAGATCTTGGTTATGCGATTAGTATTAGTATGAGCGAATAATACCACCAGCAATAGGAACAATGCATACCGCGTCCGCCTGTTAGGTGAACAAACTTCAGTAAATGGTTGGTGGTAGTAAAGACGAGGTGGTCCGGCGTGACAAGGAACGACGTGCAGTTTTTGGCCAGGAGCTGCTCGTTGCTGCAAAGATGCCCGTTCCTCGACAAGCCAATGGCAATCTTGGCGTCGCCCAGGTCAGCATCTACAACATCGACCCAGGGGCTAAAGGAGACCAGTCGTTCAGAGAGCGGGTCAAGCAAGGAGTTGAGCGAAGAGCCGAGCAAAGAGGCGTGTGGACTCAAGAGAGAGATGGCCCCTGTAGCGTCCTGGATATACACGCCACGGCTCCGGCTGGAGGCGAACAAATTCGATCCTGGCGGGACTGCTTGAGTTGATTTGTATGCCAACTTGCCTGCGCCCAAAGCAACGTCGAAGCCTGTAACGCACAGGGCATCCCCTGACCAACCGAGGACGAAGAGGGTTGTGCTGTTCTCGTCGCGTAGAAAGCATGCTTGTAGCGGGGTGGTGAGATGGGTGGTGTTGACGTCGTCCGAGAACACAAACGATGCCGCTGACTGCGGTGGTGGGGGTCGCTTTGCAGACGACGTTGTAGAAGAAGGCCACGTCCACGAGAACACGGAAATTCCCGTTCGATACAACAGAGCAAAGATATCGTCTCCCGTGGCAATGGCCACATCAACCACCGGTGCGGGGGCAGTCACAGAAAATAAGCTCATAGGCGGCGGGATGTTGGTGAACCGCATGGGAGTCAGCTTGACGGACTGCCCATCGATCACCGCCACCGTTCCGTGGTCGTCAGGGGGCACAAGTGATCCACGCGCCACCGAGAAGATGTATTCGGCAGCCACAAGGCCATTTGATGTGCTCGCCACAATACGAAGTGGCTTCTCGGGGTGCCATGCGGTGAGCGGTGACTGGGCCTGGGGCTGTTGTTGTTGCACCTCCACGCCATCGCCTGGCGGACATTGTGTAGCCACTTCCTGCTTGAGATACCAGTGATAGTTTCCCATGGTCCAGAGCTGCACGGCGTTCGCATAGGTAACGGCAAGGACGGTTGAATCTGCGTTCCAGTCGAGACGAACTGGTCCGTCGCCAGTGTTGGCTGTCTGCAATGTGCATGATAGTGGTTGTGGTGGCCGCAGAGCAAACTCGCCGTGACGGAGACCGTTGCGCTCAAAGAATATAACATTGTACTGGTCGTTGCTGGTGGTGGTACTGCCGCTACTCTCTGTTGCCGGGGTAGCTGGTTTGCGCTGCACCGTCGCCAAGAGGTTGCCTGAGGGTCGCCAGCTTAGCAGACCCTCAAGGCCATCGACCGGCTCGCTCGCGCTGTCAAGCACACCCTCTCGGTTGTAGACGCGGACGACGCGGCGGCGGCGCTGTTGACTTGGTAGGCCGTCTTGGCTTTGCTCGTCGAGAACCTGCTCGACCGCGTTGACTGCCACAAACGCGCCGTCCCCGCGCCAGCTGATCGTCACGGCGGCACTGTCGTCTGCTGGGCTCAGCGTGCCGTCATCCACGACTTCGGGGATGGTAGGGTCGCGCATGATCTTGGCCGCACCGCGGCCCTTGAACTGTGTCTCTTTTTTGCCCCAGCCGACCGAGACGTGCTTGGAGGCGGCCAGGTCGGCTGGTGTCAGCGGGGTCTCGCCGATGGACTCGAATTCGCGGCTCATGAGCAGCAACGTGCCACCGGTCGTGACCAGCGCCAGGACTTCCTCGTCCGGCGACCAGCGGGCCGCTGCAATACCCGGGTCGACGGAGCCGACGAGTTCGACGTGAACGGGATCATTGAAGCCGCCGGCAGCTGCTTCCCGCACCATGACAAGATCGCCACCGGCCAGAATGACGCAGACGGTGGACAGATCGCCAAAGTAGTGCAGGTTGACGATACGGTCCACAGGTGTGTCTGGGCTTGGACTGAGCGCATCCCACGCGGCGATGTCACGACATGTTCTGGCGGGGTTGTTTAGCCACCTCGTCCAGCCCCCTCAAGACAAAGAAGGGAGTATACCACATACAGGCTTTGCCCTTCCGTGATGACGCGGGCCAGCCGCACGCGAGGCTCGTCTTCGGTCGGGCCGAAGGCCACGATGCTCTCGTCCTGGCCGGCATCCCAGCAGACAGCTGTGATGGCGGTCGCAGCATGACAGACGTCGTAGTGGATGCCACGGAGATTTCGCATGTTGTGCGAGGTGCCTCCTGGCGAGGAGGATCAGACGCAGCAATCTAGGGGACAAGATGGGCGTTCACGTGGTCTCTTTGCGTCGGCGCATCCAGAAGGAGCGAACTTCAGCCTGACCAGAAAAATTATGTTGATCAATCACAAAGATAAAAATCTGGTATCAGCCGATGATCTAGCACTGTGCGGGCCCATAGTGTAGGCGTGTTCCTACACAGTGCGATTACGATGCGTGCTGATCAGGCAGGGCTTGTACAGCAGCATCAAGGACTCAGAGAGGTTAGCACGGCGGTATGGAAGAAGGTGAATCATAAACGACTCTCATGCAGGACACAAGGAACTACAGAGTATAGAAATGGGACAACGGAGCTTCATCATGTTGAAATCGTGCGGAGTAAGAGACTAGCCTCCTGCTTTTGCCTTACCTGGGCCCAGTTATCTTCTCAGTAGCGCGCCTTCTAAGTCCCCCTTCCAGTTGCTGTCGTCCAGCTCTACGGAGTACGAGTAACTCTTGCTCTTTGGCTCCCGGTTCTTTTCTTCCTTACCGTCCTAAGCCGGCTTCTTTGCTATTTTGCCGACTGCTTTCCGACTTCACACCGACTTCATTTTCGTTTCCTGCGGCTCCGACAGGGCTCGTTCGCACGCGTCGTTTCGAGCATCCTCCGCCCATCTCCTGACTTTGTTCTGTCTTTCTCGTATTCCTGTTTTCGCCTCTTTCTCTTTTCTTCCTTCAATCTTCCTATCGCCTTCAATTCTCCTCACCGCCACGATGGATCTTCCATACTCGCAACATCATTTCGCCCGCCGCAAGCAACGGTCTGCAGGCAACCTTGAACATCTGTCGCTGGCACCCTTGACGACGCGTCTCCCACTCCAAGACACCCCCGTTTTCGACATCAGTGATTACCCGCCACCCGTCACATCCTACCTTCAGGGCCGCTCCGCCCCAGTAACACCGCGACTACTATCGACGTCGCCACCGCCGCTGGGCCAGGCCGACACCTCGCTCTCGCACTCTCGAACTATGTCTGGGGCGAAAAATGGACGGAAGAGAATGACACGCAGCAGCGCTGCAGCGGGCAACGGGAGCGGCATTGCCGGGAGCACCGGCAGTGCCGGTCGTGTTGCCTTGCCCAAGAGTCGGTCAACAACGCATCTCCTTGGTCCATGCCGCCATCTTCTGCGTCATGGCCAGCGCCGGCCTAGCACCTACGGCGAGGAGGAGGAAGGGGAGGACAACGGCGAAGCCACAGACGAATGGCTGTTCCGCGCGGGAGCCCTGGTTACCAACGAAACCCGCGAGTTCAAGGGCCAAAGCTGGCTGACGGCGCGCGCTAGTTCGACGAGCCTGGCAGGCCTGCAGGGGTTGACCGAGGCCGACGGCGACAAGACCGTGCCCGAGCGCGAGCGCGAGCGGCGGCGGCGCGCAGCGGACAAAGCCACCAGCAGCAGTGTATATGGGAGCCGTCGAGGCAGTGCCGAGCAGCTCCAGCACCTGCTGCATCAGCAGCAGTTGCTGGCTGCCAACGGGTTCAGCAGCCGAGCTAGCAGCTTGATGGGGAGCCGCAGACACAGTGGCACGGGGAGCCGTGCGCGCAGCCGGGTCGGCAGCCAGATGCAGTTGCATCTACCACGGGAGTCCCGGGGGTCGACGGGCTCGGGTGGTGGCATCCTTGGCAACGGCTGTGTCGATGACGATGACGAGGACGGCGATGACGCAGAGTACGACCTCGGCGAGGAGGGTGCGCCGGACTTTGTCCACCTAGACAAGAAGCTCGAGGCCCTTCAGCTGCATGGCACCTTGAGCCAGGCAGACGAGTACGAGGACCAGATTCGGCGGCTGGTGAAACGGGAAAAGAACGGCGGCATCATGGGAGGGTGGTTTGGGAGCGTGTTCGGATGGCCGCTTTTCTCTGTACAGGGAGGCGACGATGAGGAAGAGGAAGACGAAGACGACGACGAAGAAAGCGGGATCGAAGAGGCCTCGGGGGACGAAGAAGAGGACGAGGATGGGGAGGAGGACGGCAACGCGGAAAGAAGCGCCGAAGCGCGCAAGAAAAGACAGGCCCAGCGGGATCAGCGGGCGCGGCAGCGGGCGCGCGCCTACTTTGATGGCATCGCCAACCCGCCCGAGGAGAGTGTGCCGCCACCACCGGAAGCGGATGAGGGCACCTGGAAGGATGCGGCGTGGTTGTTGAGCGTGGCATCCAAGGTGCTTTTTTGAACGGGGAAGAGGAGGCTTCTCCTGAAGCTGTAAGATAGGTTGGGTATGATACGATAGTAATGAGTGAGAGCTAGCTTTCCAACCCTCCCCCTCCCCCTCTCCCTCCCCCTTTCCAACGCTACTGCTCCGTGAGACGGACTATCCTCGCCGGCACCAAGAGTGAGCGAGACGCGAAGCGCTCCTACGGCCATCCCCCCACCTCAGGTTCAACGGCTTGGATATGTACACAGTTGGGTGGAGTTGCAAAATGTAAGAAAAACCGGTTTTCCTTTCTGCGAACCTACGAGTATCGTGCCTTGGGAAACGGCCATGTCTTACCGTGTCGAGGGAAAAAAAACCCAACCCAAACAGTGAAAAGAGAGGGTACGATGCCTTCTGGTCCTTTCCGGTGTTCATGCGGAGCAGTCCAGACACCCCGGCAAAAAAAACCGCAACCCATCAAGATCCCGACGCGGGCCGCGGGGGCAAAATTGGGGGCACGTTTTGCGCCGTTTTTTTTTCGAAAACGAAGATAAGGGTAGGGGGGGGGGGGGGGGGGGGGGGGGGGGCTTTGAGATGAAAGAGCGACGACGGAAGCACGGGTTGACAAACGGTTGGGACGACAAGGCGAGCCGCGGCGGCGTGCAGCTAGAATGGGGGCATTACGTCATAAGGCATGAGCCTGCTTTCCGCTTGCAGAGCGGTGCTGTGCGACCCAGGAACGAAAAACACTTTGGCCGGGCCCGTGGCGGAAATGCAGTATCTTACTCCTCGCGCCCCGTGGCGCTGGGTGGGAAGCTTGAGCAGAAAGAGCAGGAAGGAGGGACGGGGGCGCTGTCTTCTTTCTGGATTCGGAAGTAGATGTTGGATGGATGGATGCCGTAACAGGAATGCGCCGTCTAGCAGGCGCCAAGCGCAGGACCCTTTGACACCGGCAAAATCCACTTTCTACGGAGTAATCACACCTTGGGAGGGCACGAGGGGGGGGGGGAGGGGCAGAACGGACAATGTTCTTGTAATATAGCCGCCCTCCCCTCCAGTAAACCCTATTTAGGAACGCGACGACATCGACTCGGCTTTATTTCTGCCCGTTTCCTCCCACATCGCCTAAACGACACCATTGAAGCGAACGCGGCTCGCCCCCCCCTGCCTTTTGCCTCTTTCTGCTTTTCTGCAGAGGAACCACTCGACGCCTGCGCTCGGTTTTTCGCCGGCCATTTTTCGTCCGATTCGCGCGAGCTCGCTCTCTGCTCCCCCCTCGCGCTGGCGGTGGAAAACGCGCAGCAGAACGCTCTGCGGACACGCCTTGTAAGCCGCCGTCCGTCCCAGCAAGCATCGTTTCTCTGCTCTTTGCCTTTTTACTGCCGTCCCTTTCCACCAGCTGCTCCGCGGACCAAGCAAAGACGACCTGGCTTTATGCTGACGTACCAGAATTCTGCGCGCCCTCCTCTCTTCCCAGAATGCCCTCCTCTCCCGCACAACAAGACAGCAGCAGCTCCGGCCATGCGCTGAAAAGGAGCGATCCCGAGTGGGAAGCCCGCTACGATGGGCTTGAAGACGAGTTGGACGCCTCGACGTTCGATCAGTTACTAGAGTTGGACGAAGAGGACGACGAAGAGCGCGAATTCAGCGCCTCGGTGGTTGAGGGGTTCTTTGACCAGGCCTTTGAAACCTTTCAGGAATTACAAGAGGTCATGTAAGCATAGCTCCTCTCCTTGCCTCTACGCCCCCCTTCTTTTGCTCATGGTGCATCACAGCGGAAAGGAAGAGTACGCTCGTATCGGCGAGCTCGGCCATTTCATCAAGGGCTCCGCTGCGACTGTCGGATTGACCCAAATCAAGACACACTGCGAACAGATAGAGCGACTCGGCAAGTTGGGGTCCGCAGCAGACTGCTCGGCGACCCAGAAACAACAATATATGACGACCATCAAAGCAGAGGTCGAACAAGCCAAACGCAACTGCGAGGTGCTCCGGCCGCTGATCCGGCGCAGGTTCTACCGTATCTCCGGCAAAGATTAGGCGCCTCCTAACCCGAAACGTTGGTGGTTGCTTCTCTACCTTGATTATTTTAAATTTTTCTTCCGCCCTTTTTTACCGTTCGGCATATCGCGAAATCGAGAAAGCATTTGGAAATGGCGGGCATTGGGGGCATGTAAATATGCAAGCGCTGCTTTGTATGCAAAGGCAGGCCAACCGAAAAGAAAACAGTGTGACATCCAGGTGCGGGATGAGCAAGCGAGGGGACTACGATAAGAGGGAAACTTGCAAAAGGACGAAAGGTGCGAAATGGCAAGTAGACGGCAAAATCAATATGCCTATTTTTCTTTAATATTTACTCATCATATACCAATAACCGCCCCTTTACAACCAAAATAAAGCGAGATATATGTCCGCCGTCCCACGCCAATTCCCCCCCAAAACCTTCCTCTATATTATTTCTCTTTCCTCTCCTCTTACATGTCAATCGACTCAATGAAGCGCAGCACGCCATCGCCCCGCAGCACACCATCGACACCATCAGGCAGTCGCGGGAACGGATCGGCCACTGCTGTACTTGCAGCTGTGCCATTCCCTGCCGTTTGCTGCTCTGCCGACTTGTCCACCACAAGCGCTAGCCCTTGCGACTTGATAGCTTCCACGAGCGCCGGGACCATGTCCTAGAGAAAAGCGTCAGAGGGAGAAAAATAAAAAAAAGAGTAGAACAAAAACAACCCGGAAAACAACTCACCAGCAGTCGAGATGTGCACATCAACCCCATGAAGTTGTTGCTCTGCGCCGTCCGCACCACTTCCTTGATCGAAGCCGTCCGCCGCCCGCTGCTCCAGATACCACTTGGTACCGCGACCGGCACGTCGTGTTCCCGGCCTAAGTCGTTGCACAAGAACACGGGGAAGTTGGGTTGCTTCCAGTTGATCGCTGTGCACAGCTGTGGGTTATACGAGCTGAACACAACCGACCGGACCACGCCAACGGCGTGCCTGTGCGCCTGTGCTGCCTGCGCTGCCCTCTGGGCCCGTGCGTGGTCGAACACCACGCCCAGGATCGCATCCACGCCGGTGTTGAGATCCACGCTACCCGCCCCGCCTAGGCCGAGCTGCCGCTCCTCCTCCGCACCCGGAAACAGCACCTGCAGGTTCACATGCATCCCCGGCGGCAGCAGTGCCAGCGCGTCACGCAGTGCCACGCCTGCTGTTGCGAGGACTTGGTGAACGTGGGCCACCGAATCCAGGGGCGCGCTTGGTAGGGCCTCCACATGCGACCGTCCAGGTGCTGACGCTGTTGCGGACCGGAACTGCTCGTAGCTCAGGCGTGCAACTGGCATGTCAATCAAGCTGCGGCCATCACTGCTGCGCCCACCGTCGCCGCAGCTCACTGTCCACGTTGGCCAGAGGACAGGCACACCGTCCTTGGTGTTCTGCACATACAAGCGCACGTATTCGCCCGACAGACTCGAGCCTGCAACAAACATGCTCGGGTGTCCATCCAACTGGCTCGTCGCCTTCCAGTACGTCTCAAAATCAGCGATTTCCAGTGGCTTTCCCGGGAAGGGCTTGATGACCTGAGTGTGAAAGCTGAGCTGACCGATCGCACGAAGCCGCGGGTCAAATAGTGGTAGGCAACAGCTGCTGCCACTGCTGCCAGGGTTGGTGCGGAATGTGCTGGGAAGTGCTACTGTCTTCGCGATAACCTTGGCGCCATATGTAGGGAACACGTCAAAGTCCAGGACGAAAGAGTCGAGATGGTCCACCTGAAAGAACACAAGCCGTGTGTCTTCCTGGAACGGTAGCATGATGTTTTTGGGGATCAGGTCGGCTACCTTTGATGAGATGGTCAACCGTGCTGCCGGGTACTTTCCGTCGTGAAAGAACAAAAGTGGCTGCTCGCCGTTCTGGTCTTCGAAACTGATCTGAACGACGGCCTTGGTGTCGAGGAAGTTGTGGCCGTAGCGTCGTAATGGAATGATGGGCGGCGGCAGTTCTAAAACTGGAATGGCATCGGGATCCAAGGCCATTGGCTCGGGCGCGGTGCTGCTACCGATGGTATGGGTCCCAAAGCCGTTGAGACCGCCCGTGTCGGAAGTCGGTCCCAATCCAAATGAATTTGTTCCCGGGTCTCGATTCTGTCTGTTGTTTCTGCTGCCGCTACCACTGCTGTAGGGCGTGAGGAGTTTCATGCACTCCAAGTGGCCCTCCCAGGCAGCATAATACATGGCTGGGAGACCTTTCTCGTCAAGGATGTTGGGGTCCACACCCGCGTTGAGAAGCGCTTGCAGGCATGGAACATTTCCCTCCCCTGCCGCATGCATAATTGGCGTCCAACCGTATAGTTTGTCAACTTGATTTAAGTCGGCACCGTACTGTTGGAGCAAGAGCAGGAGACTGGGGCCACGACCGGAGCGGGCCACCAGATGCTGAGGGTAAAGACCTTCGGCGTCGGGGAGGATCCGTGCACCATGCTTCAGAAGAAGCTCGACAATGGCGTCAGAACCGTGCTCACAGGCCAAATTCAGAGGCACATGGTCGGCGTCCGATATGGGATCTAGACGGGCTGATTTTTCGAGAAGGCGATTGACACAGTCGAGGTGGCCATGAATGATGGCATGGATAAGAGGCGTGAAATTGTCGTGGTCGATGCGGTCGATGGCTTCGGGGCCGGCTGTGTGGTCCGAGTTAGTTTGCAGCCCAATATCGACCAAAAGATGGATGCTAACTTGTCAATACCACTGACAGGACGGGGGCTTACCTGCGAGTAGGACATCGAGCATATCTAGGCGGCCGTGCATGCTTGCATAGTGCAGGGGCACACGCCCATACACGTCTGTCCGAACGACAGATACTCCTTGTGCAAGGCCGAACTCTAGCACGAAGTTGTTCCCATAGATAGTGGCCTGGTGTAGACAGTTGCGCTCATTGATGTCGTCTTCGCTTTGTGCGTCGACGATACCGGTATCCACGAGGACCTGCAGGGCATCTCGCGATCCCTCGTTAACGGAAGCCAAAAATGTGCGCGTGATACGGTCCCGCAGAGCAACATCCACAGCGTTGCCATCATCGACGGTACTGCTGCTCGTGCCGCTGGCATCGCCGCTGGCACCATCGGTACCAGGTGTGTGGGCCCCAGCCGAGAGAATGCGACCTAAAAGATCTCGCAGCGATTCAAGGTGCCCGGCAAGAACGGCGTCGAGAAGAAGCGTATCTGCATCGCCCTCATCGGTGCCGAGCAGGTGCTGGCTGCTCACAATATGGTCGGCTTGTTGTGTGCGCCCATCGAGGCGAATTTCGTGATCTCCTTCCGCCAAGGCGCCCAGCTCCTGTAAGCTAGTTGTAGCCTGGTCTGAGAGTTCGCTGATGACAGTGGCGTTGAAAAATGGCTGAACCTCGACAGCGCGGGAAAGGTAGAGCTCTTTGGTTTTGGATTTGGACGTCTTATCCCACTTCTTCAAAATCTTGGAGAAGGCCGTGCCATTGATCTCGACAAACTGCTGTAGTTTGTTGAGATCGTTCGCAAACTGCTGAAAGCCCTCCTGCAAGGTGGTGAACTTTGCGGATCGGCGCGAAACGGCATCGCCTCGTGATCGGAGCACCTTCTTCTTGTCAAGAAGGGTCTTCAGTCGAACTTTGAGCTGAAAGGGGGTTAGTCGTGGCTTAGAGAAAGAGGTAAAAGGCAATCCTCCAGGCCAAAAACCGTACTTCAGCTTCCTTTTGTAGATAGAAGACGTTGACTTTCTCAAGTTCTCGTTCCTGTGTCCGTTTTAGTATTATATTCGCCATAAATGGACATGCGCATGACACGATTGGTGAGGTGGCCATACAAGTTGGAAGAAGAAAGTCGCCCGGTTGGCTTGCAGTGCAGCCTGAGAATCTATTGGTGTCGCCGGTGCGCGGGGGTCTGTCTGTGCGCTGAGAGTGGGTGTGGCCGAGAGTCTTTTGATGAGCTGCGCGAGAGATTGTAAGCGACTTTTCTCCGGCACTTTTCGTCTTCCTTTGAGACAAACCTTTTTTAGGGCCTTGTAGTTGACAAAGCTGGCGGCATACTCGGGCACCTCGAGCTGCCGCTTCTGGATCTGCTTGCCGAACTTCCTGTCAAACGGCGAGCCAGGTCAGCAATGTCGAAACAGGTAGCGCCCACCTGTGGCTGGTAGCATGAGGGCTTACATTTCAGTGGCCTGAAGTGGCTGGGGGGTTGATAGAAAGACAGGAGAGGCGGTCGCGCAGTCGTCCGGTTATGGGCGATCTGCTGCGAATGGCCGTCGCGTGGAAGTCGAGGGGACTTCGGTGGCCTACCGTGGAGTTCCTATCGCAGGGATTCTCGTCCAGTCGTTGGCTGTCTTGCTGTAGCGACTATGGAAGGGGGTGAAAGCAAGAAGAGAAGGCCCTCGTTCAGCGTGGAACAAGAGAACCGGCTGTTTCTCCTTGGCGGGGAAGGCAAAGGGGGGGGTTATTGGAGTGTGTAGGAAGAAGGCCGGACGGAGCTTCCTTTCTTGGTCGTCGATCAGGCACAGTCCAGGACACAGTGTGAAGTGTATTTTGCCAAGCGCGGGGCAACGGAACATCTGCTGTGCATGCAAAGCGCGCGAGGGCACGAGACGAGGTGCAGGTCGAAGTGTGAGATGCGAACAGAGTGAGCGGGATACGGGAAGAAGGGAGGATACGAGCATGCCGGAAAGCCGAAAAGCAAAATGACCAAGGAGTCTTTCGGGGGTTTCTTCGAAGCTAACACATGCAAAAGCGTTGTACAGTGCGACGCGACGCAACTCAGTTCACGTGACGCTAATGTCACGAGAAACAGCCGCAAAAGAGAGCAGAAAATACAGAAAACACCAGAGAAAAAAGCACTACGTAAAATAGACAGAGGAAACGAAAAAATTAAAACAAAGGAAACTCGGAGAACAGCGTGGACGAAGAAATAATGAGAAAAATGGTGTCAAGCAATGGAACAGATGAAGCTCTGGAATAGCTTCCGCAAGCCGCTAATGCCTTCCCGCCCAATCACCGGCCACTACCCGCACATGTGTCTTGGCTAGAGAACGGTAAAGCTAAAATGAACAGGGACTTGGGCGTGCCGCGTGGCTGCAACGGTGCCGATACGTCAACCGGGGATTGGGTTGGATCCAGAGCGAAAAGAAAAGGATACTACTAACTAATCTGGCACGTAAGGGAAATCAAATATTCGGCCCGAGGGCCTGGACAAAGGATGAAAATAAGGCCACTCACCCCCTCGGGACCGCATACTGCAGCAGCACCGTGTCCGACAACAGGCGCTCCTGGCAGGTCGCCTCCAGGCAGACACACAGCTCGATGCCTTCGTCAGCACCGGCGCCCTTGCTCGCTGCACGGCTGGGATACAGGAAGACGAAGCCGTCAAACATGGGGCTGGGCCAGCGCAACGCGCGCGGCAGGCCGAACCCAAAGTCGTGATGCGTGTACGCCGACATGCCCTGCCAGCTGGACGCGCCCAGGTCCATGCCGAGGAACGAGTTCACGGCCGTCTCGACCCAGCGGCGGTCCGCGTGGCCCGCCACCCACTGCAGCATGCCCGTGACGTACTGCGGCGTCATCTCCCGGATCGACGCCCGCAGCGTCTGCGCCAGCCGTGGCAGGCTCTCGGGCGCCGCGATGTCGCGCACGGGCACGGGCTTCGCGCGCGCCGGCGCGGCTCCCACGCCCAGGAACCGGTCCGGCAGCGGCGGGTCCCACATCCGGCGCGTGTCAAAGGCATGCACGAGGATGGCCTCCGCGTCGGCGGGCGGCTGGTACATGTCGATGCGCGCGCGCGTGATGCTGCCCCAGAGCACGGCCATGACGGCATCGTACGTGGAGATCCACTCGTCCGCGCCCTGGGTCCCCGCCGACGCCGCCTCCTTGAGCTGCTGGAGCTTGCTCTGCGGGAAGTGCCACATCTGCTGCGTGAACGTCGGCATCTGAAAGCCCGGCGGCGGCGCCGGCATCGGCCCACCGGCATCGCGCAACACGGGGTACGCTTCGAGCAGCGCGGGCAGGTCCTTGGGGTCCGGGGCCGCCGCGTCCAGGGGCGAGCCGGCGACCGTGAAGGGCGGGATCTTCGAGGGCGCGCTGCCGCTGCCGCCAAGCTTGGCAGACGCGCTGCTCTGTGCCCACGTCGTCAGAAAGCCGTCGCAGCCAGGCCCGTCGCTGACCGCATGGTGAATGGCCAGGCCGAGGACAAAGCCGCCTTCGATGAAGTTGATCTGGAACGCGGCCACACGGAGGCCGTCCTCGTTGTTGTGCCCCAGCGGCGAGAACAGCTGCTTGGCCGTGACAGTCTCGGGCAGCAGCGCATGTCCGGTGATGAGGCTGGCCGGGAACTGTAGACATTTTTGTTGTCAGTGTCTCTCGGCGCAGGAGTGCCCATGGTCACGGAGGGCGACTCACGTCCTTCTTGTCCAGCTCCTCGAAGCTGGGGAAGTCCGACGCAGCGTGGTGCTTCACGTAGAGGGTGGCTGCATCCTCGCGCTTCCGCGTCACCCACATGACCCCGTTAGCCTCGTCGATCTCCAGCGCACCCACAAGGGCAGGGTACTGCGACAGGGCAAATGCGAGACCAGTTGACAGAGACTCGACAACCACGGCCCTGTCCGTGTCGGCAGGCAGGGCAAAAACCTCAGCCACAAGAACAAAAATCTTGGGCATGATGTGGCCTAGTTGTGACACACGGTGCCGCTCTGTCTCTGGCGCCGACTGCCAGTCCGTGGGCTGGATGGTGATCTTCGTGTCAGTCATTTTGAGAGTGGCTGTGATGATGATGTAGTTGTGATGATTTGCTTGTGGTAGTGATGACAATGGTTGGTGTTTGAGGGCGTCTGCTGGCGACTCTTATATACTCGTTTCGGACAGGGGAGTCTCCGTCTCCTTTGTGCGTGACGTCCTTTGAAGTCTTCGTGGACGGTCAACCCGAAAACAGCTATTGCTAGCAGCATCGTCTCTTCTTGGCATCATGGGTATTTTTTGTGATATGTTCAATGGAATCATGGCTCGAAACAGCCTGTTTCTCACGTCAGCCTGGCGTTGTAACTAAAGTTCTCCTTTCACACGAGTCATTTTTGTTTACGTCTCCTAGACTAGATATCTGAAGCTCAGTTATTGGACTTTGTTATAGAAACGTCGTATTTACGAGGACCTTATAAGGCGCTAGCTCGTATCTATTTATTCGTCGAAGCAGAAGAACCCGCCCTGGCCTTAAAAGCGGAGTTCGATACGAGTGAGGAATCAGGGCTGACGCTGTGGTCTGGAAGCAGCTGAGAAGATTGGGGTAAGCCTGAGGCTATACATACCGTACGACCAAACGACCAGCGGGATCGCGTGTGGAATCATTGCTCATGAGGCTTCGATGTTATCTATAGCAGAACTTGAAGCAGAGCATAAGACCGGCCATTGGAATGAATCACCGTATCAGCCAGGCCGTCAATTTGGCGGCTGCAATTGGTATCCCACGAGGGACCAGGCTACTCAGAAAGACAGCCTCCCCTTCTTCCCTACTTCTTCCCCTTTGATAAGACAAAAAACCCGTCATGCAGTTTATAAACGGACCTATATGCAAAAATGACAATCGCATATGCAACTGGTTGTAAGGTTCTATACGCTGGAAAGAAAACAAATGCACAGGTCGCTCGAAAAAGACAGAGTCGTAAAGAAAAATGAACGCGAGAGCCAATCAAAACAAAAACAACATATGTAACCCCCCCGGGGAACCTCGCCGAACAGCTCAGTGTACAGAAGCACAGAAGCATTTCTCACCTTACGCCGGTACCAACTGGCGTCGTTCTTCTTGGCGTTCGGGCTCTGCCTCTTCTTGGGACACGGCTGGTTGCGTGACGGGTACGTCCGGCAGCACCCGTACATTGGCTTTTGACGGGGCTGACGGAGCCGGGGCCAGCTCTGCCTCCAAAGCGGCCAGCTCGTCCTCTACCTCGTCCTCGTCCGCATTGGACATGGCCCCGCCCAGCATCTCGCTGACCTCCTGCAGAAAAGAGTTAGGCACGCCGCGTAAGGAAGCATCGCGTAGAAGAAGCACATGCAGAGACTCACGTTCTGGTACGCAATTGCCTCGGCTGTCTCGCCCATCAGCTTCTCGACGTGCGCCAGCCCGCCCATCTCGCGGTGGATGTCCTGAAGCACCTTGGTGCCCTGCTGCAGCCCAAACACGACGTCCTTCTGGATCAGCGCAAACTCGACGTTGCCTGTCAGCGTCTCGAGCTGCTCTAGCTGCGCGTCCGTTTTGGCTAGCAGCGACTCCTGGTACTTCTTGCGCCGCAGTGCCAAGAGCGCGCGCGCCTTGTCGCCACGGGCCAGCATCTCGCGTGCAATGGCCGTCTCACGGTTGGTGAGCACCGTGATGCGTCGTTGGTACTGGTGCAGCCGGTCGCGCTGGATCTTGAGGTCCAGGATGGCCTTGTCCTGGGCTGTGATTCGGCTCTCGGAGTTCCCCATAGCGGCTGCTGGAGGTCAAGCAGGCAGCGGTTGTGGCAGCATGGAGACAGCGTAGAGATAAAGGCAAGACGCGCTGTCGCTCGGCTTGCGCGTCCGGCTCTTCTTGCGCTCTTTCTGGCTTCTGCTCTAATTGAGGTGTCGTGTTGGGGGGCGTTTTCCAAGAAGTGCCCTACCGAGGCCGTGTCGTTGCCGTATCCGTCTGCATGGGAGACCTGTTTGATTCGTTTTCTGGTTGTCACGGAATGACCCCAATTCGATCACTGCTGCCTCCGTTGCCGGCCAATGGCGCAGGGGCCACTGCTACGGAGTAGAATTATGGCGGGGTACCTCAGAAAGTGTGGCTGAAGCTCAGGCGGCAGGTGGACCCCACATGTGGCACATTACGTATGCCTTGAGCTTAAGATGGAGTACAAGAAGGTACCAGAAGGCCCCGCTGTTAATGCTGGACGCGATGGTACTATACAGGTACCCGTATTTTGTGCTTTGTATCGCCTGCGTGTTTCCATGCCCGCCCGGCAACTACGCAGTAGGCTTCCTTCTCCAACACCTACGCCGATAGCATTCACTGTTTGGTACTCCGCTCCGCGTCTTCATGAGTACTCATCCCATCTCATCTCTGCACCCATAGCTTGACCTCAAGACGACAACGAGTATGGCCGCTGAACCGGTACGTTGGTCTCCACTTTCCCGTGTTTTCAACCCCTTTTCGACGCCGCTGCCATCACACTTGGCTCGCTCCTTCTCTCTCTATCCTGGCCTTTATCACCCGCCCCTGGCTTCTGTCCTCTAGACAACTTACTTACTCCCCGACCCAGACAAAATCCCCAACCCCCGAGTCCCCCACCACGGCACGGCCTCTCGAGATGGACGACGACGACGTCCAGGACACGAGCCTTGCCGCCGATGATAGCGCGACGGGCGGCGCCAAGACCCCGACGACCGAGACCGCGGCGGCTGAGGATACTGCGGCCGCTACGGCTACGCCCACAAAGGCATCAACTACCGCTGCCTCGGATAAGGCGACTCCTGCGGCAGACACAACCGACGATGCACCGCCGCCGCCCAAGCCACCCCGGCCCATGACGGAGCAGCAGAAGCGGGAGCACACGCTGAAGGAGGCCTTCCCAACCGTTGAGCTTCCCGTGATCAGGGCTGTCTTGACCGCCAGCCGCGGAAACATTGAATCGGCTTTTCATGCCTTGTTGCGTATGGCCTGCCTTCTCCGTACCCCCCTCGTCCTCACAAAGATACATGCGCTGACTGACAACATCAAGAAATGACGGACCCCGATGCCGTCGAACGCGAGCCCACTCCCCCGCCACCGCCACCACGGCCTACTGCTGCCACTCACCCGGACCCGGCGTTTCTCGCTTCAACCAACCCGGCTGCGGCCGGCCGCCTCTCCCCGAACAGCCAGCTGCGGGCCGACGAGGAGTATGCTCGCCAGCTGGCCCAGCACTACGAGACCGAGGAAGGCGATTACGAAGCCCGCACGAGCCGCTATGGCCCCGGTGCCGGCGGCGGCCGTCGTGCAGCACCGACGTCTCGCCGCCACGAAGAGACCGGCCTCAAGCCCAACGAGATGTGGGGCGACAAGGAGCACAGCTTCCTCGACGACGACCTGCCTGTGATTCGCGAGAACTTGCGCAAGGGATTTGTGGATACACAGAACAAGTTCAACAGCTGGTTCACCGGCATCAAGAAGCGCATCGACGAAGAGTTCAACGCCGGCGACGAGGACGATGATGACGTCGATAACCGCTATGGCCACCCGGCGGCCAATGCGTACGGCGACGGGCGCAACCCACGCGGCGGCCACAGCGGTGGCTACGGCCGGCCCCGTCGCAGCGGTGACTATGACGCCGACCCAGAGGTTCTGAGCGATGACTTTGCTGGCATTCAGCTGCACGGCGACGGTAGTACGTCTTTATTATCTTTATATTCTCCTCGTTTTATTTCACTCCTCTTTCCCCGTGCTCCCGCTAACGGTAGATCCTCCTCCTCTCCCCCCGAAACCAGTCTCCGCGCACAACCCCAATCTGTTCCGTCCCCCGCAGGCGTCGTCGCCCCGGACGTCTGGTGACCGCAAGGTCGCCTTTGTGAGCGACACACACGATGAGCCTGGCAGCGGTGGCGACCTGTACAGGGCATCGCCCAAGGCGGCTGCACGAGGCTCTGGCACGGCGTCGCCCGGTAGCGGCACAAAGACGAGCAAGTGGCAGCCCATGTCGACGGTGGACCCGGCGCCGATCGCCGAGAACGACCCGTTCAGCCTGGGCGACAGCGAAGACGAGAAGGATGCAACAGCAGTCGGTGGTGCTGCGAGCACCAAGAAGGACAGTAGCAAGCCGGAGGCGAAGACGGACGACGACACGGAGCGTCTGCGCAAGGCGGCCGCTGAAGCCATGGCTGACAGTCTTGTGGAAGACAAGCCAAAGGCATGAAAGAGAGGAACGAGTTGAACACAAATTGTATATGGACTGCATTACGAAGAGCAGCTTGATCTATCTCATTACCATTCTATTTTGCATAATTCCAGTCATACGTGGTCTCCGTTGTTGACATCGACCCCTTCGCCCTTCCTCAAGTGTCAAATCCTCTTCTTCACTCGCCCAAGTCATAGAAAAACACAACACACTGCATACTAGTAAACAGAGGGTATCTGATAACCAAGCAAACGCAAAATCAAACGCACTCCACACATGCAAAGATGAGATAGTTGATCATTATTGGTGCGGTGCGTTCGACGGAGGAGGGTGGCCATAGTAGCGACGATAACCACCGCTGTCGGGCGGTTGCTGTGAGTATCGGTCTCGGTATTGGGCGTAGGCTGGTTCCTCAAAAGGACGCCCGTTTGACGGTAGTTGATTCTCTTGGCGTCTGGCGTCACGCAAATACTGCGGCACAGGTTCGGGTTCGGTGTTATGATGCCCGGCATGCGGCGGATAGGCAAGCGGAGGTGGTGAACGTCGGTATCCCAAAGGCCTCGGTTCTGCGGCATTGGATGTTGTTGTACGAGTACCAGAATAGTAGGCACTACTCTCTGTTTCGCGGACTGAACCAGCAAGACTATTTTCATGCACGGCACGGTAACGAGCAAAATGGTCCTTCTCTGGTCGCCGCGAAGTCGAATACTCTCTCGACATAGACCGCCGATCCTCAATAGACGGACGAATGGTGTCGTGACGGATCTCAGCGACAAAGTCTGCGCGACGCTGTGCGACGGGCTCCTCTCGGTAATTCTGGACCGGAAACGGCGTCAAACTTGGCGATGCGCGGCTTTCCCAATCCTCAACGACAATAGGCCGAGACTGGTCCCCTCTAAGAGCCAGTCCAGAGTCTGTGTGGAAGCGGCCATGGTTCACCGATGGAGGGTCGGTGGGCAGCGATTGTAGAATAGGCGGCGGTGCTACATATGGAGAAGGTCGTGCCGCACTGGCACGGATTTCATCTCCAACATATGCTTGTAGTTGATCGCGCTCTTCCCGCATAGGGCGGTGGTGAAAGAGGGGCTCTTGGGAAGGCGAACTGCGGTGCATGCCTGTTTCATCGCCCAAAAAGCGCCTGCGCTTGGTGGACGCATAACTGTCACCAGGCCATGTTGGCGAGTGGCGCTTGTTGGTGCGTCCTTGGGTTATATCAGTAGGCTCGATTGTATAAAACGCAGGAGCGTATGAGGATGCTGCATGGCCATGTTGTGGACTTGACGGTCGTGGCATGGAAGGTGGCGCAGAAGGCTCAATAGACGGTACAAGGTAGTCCCGAGTTTGCTCAGAGCTCACAGTGTGTCTGTGAACATGTAGCGGTTGGTCGAAGCTACTGTAGGGCCTGAATGTCTCCGAAGGGATATGGTTGTTGGGAGGTGCATCTGGTGCGCGTGCTTCTTCGTACGCATACACCGGTGGCACATAACGACCACCAGACCTGGGACGCACGTTTTCCACATATGCCGCAACAGGCCGTGGCGCATTCCTATCATAACCAGGAAGAGTATTGTCGTGTCGCACATCGTATTGATGACCAGAAAATCGCTGGGTGTCGTAATACGGTACAGCTTTTGGCGTATGCTGACGTCTTTCCTGTGATGGGTCACGATGAGGTGCCAACTCATACGGCCTGGGCGCGTGAGATACGGCCTCGGAAGGCTGTTCCTCTTGCCGGCGGACCCGAACTTGGGCTTCGCCCCAGCGAGCCTCAAGGGCGGCCTGGTACCTGTCGAAGCCTCTCCAACCTGTCCGAACGCCAGGTCGTTTTCGAGTATTATAGGCATGGGCGCTGATGTAGGCCGGGGCAGGGCGCATATGCAGTGGTCGAAATGAACCATGTTCGGGAGCACGTTGTGCCAGGACAGGGGTCGTAGCAGGAGGAGGGCTGTAGGTGCTCTCGCGACTAGCGGGTCTCTCTGCTGCATCGCCTGACTCTGCTGCACTGCTGTCTTCCTCTTCATCGTCTGTATTGTCGTGTTCGTCGTCATCTTCGTCACCATCCTCCTCGCCTTCCGAATCAGAAATGACAATGACCTCTCTGAGGATCTCGTCGAGCTGGTCGCGGCCAGTCTCTTCGTCTCCTCGCCACTTGACGAGAATGTCCAAGCAAAGGGCTTCAACTGCTTTTCTAGCATTGGGATATGTCGTCTCCTTCAATAACTGATCGTATCGTGTATGCGTATGTCGAATATGGGCGAGCACCGCCAGCTGCACGCGGCGCGACAATGTGATATCCTGGGCTAGACCAACAAGGGGGCCACGCTTCTTATGTGCGCCCTAGAGTTAAACGTTAGATATCAGTCTTTGTTGCATTTTGATAGCAAGGCCGAGTTGGCATGGACTTCGCACCTTTTTAAAGGAATGCTCGATAATCATTTGCCGGTCTGTGTTCGGGATGCGTGGAAACAGGTCACGAATAGCCTTGTCGGCCTGCTCATTGATTTCTTGTTGCGTCTCGGGGATCGGCTCCGGGTCGCCGGTCAGTTTTTGACCTATGGCTGAGTCGTCACTACTTTCGCCGATTTCCTCTCGCGCTTGCTCGACAATGGTCTGTCGTATGTGGTGGCCGATGCGATTGACGTGGTGCGCCAACGAATCTTGGATGTTGGTTTTGTTTGTCTATTTACATGCATGCATGCGCCGTAGTGAGTATAGGAGACAATATTGCATTGCCTAGGCCGCGTGGTCTGGTGCTGAACTGCCTCTTTGATTCACATACCGAAACAATAAATATCATGGCATCCTGCTCCCGAGAGATCTCCTTACAAGCCTGTGTAAGTTCGGGATTTCCAATAGGGACAAACTCGAAGCCCGGGGGCGGGTCTCGGTTGCTGGTGATCTGTAGAGTGGGAGGAGAAGCAGTCAGTAGAAGACAGGCGATGGGAGACAAGAAGGCCCGACGTTTCTGCCTCTAAAGACAAGATACCAAGATGCCAGACATGCCACAACAGTCCATACCTGTAACTCCAGCTTCTTCTTCTTGTCCTTGTTCTCGACCAGCTCGTAGTACGACTGGTGTTTGGACTTCAAGCTGGGAACTTCTGGTCTCGGGTTGAGAAGACGCACGTTGCTCAACATACTGCCGGAGCTCATCTTGCGTAGAGTCCTCCTGTGCCGCTCCTTGGAATAGCCGCCTGGGCCTGCACCATGGGCAGCACGGTTCGGTTCGCGCCCCATGACTCTAGCTTCTCAGAGTGATGTCGACGATCCGGGCTGCGTCAGTGTTATCCTTACCATGATGACACGAGCGGCAGAGAACGGTCCAAGTCCAAAAGAGGCAACAAAATGCACGTCGCAGAGAAAACAAACGAGACAGCGATGCTGGTCTCAGGTGCAGAGAAGAAGAGACTGCTACTCATGGATAATCTTTGTTGTCCGTCAAGTCTGGGTATGGCGGGGTTCTGCTGACGTTCGTTCTTGTCTTGACAGCCAAGAAGCGAAAGATACAGCGAGATGGCAAGATAACTCTGAGAGTATACAGAGGCAAATAAGAGAACTGATTATGAGGCGCCCAAAAACAAGCAGCCAAGTACAAATGTCCAGAGGCCTCAGGCGGAAAGGGCCAGTGCTCCCAGGTCGTAGGGAAGGGAAGGACCGTCTCGTTTGGTCCGGTCGCCAGCCACGTTAGGCAGGAGCGATGCGGTGAGCAATAGCAAAAGAGTCTCGTTCCACTTCCCAAATAAGCCAAAATAAGCGCACGCCCAAGAGTTGGGTCGTCACTGCGATGCACAAAGGAAAGGGCGTCAAACAGGTTTCTGCCCTGGCAGTTGAATGAATGAGAGAACTTCGTCGGGCACCAAATGCGAAAAGACCCACAGGACTATGACTGTGGCGGTGCAACTGTGGCTCATGCACAAATATTGGCAGTTCAACGACAAGCGACGGCCGATCAACGACAACTACTACACGACGCGCAGCTGAGTCGCAACACGGGTCATCTTCAATGGCACGCTGCTTATCTTTCTCAGAGCCATGAATCGGCCGAAACTGGCGCGGTGAGACAAATCGCGGTGCCGCAGTTCTTTGCTGTCGGACTCTTCGAGGCGCGACGACCGGCCAACGCAGCCTTGTCGTTCCTGGACGGCTCGCAACATCCCCAACTCCCTGGACGACCGGACGACCGGACGACTGGCACCTACGAGGTGCCGCACCTTGCCCAAGATGGCCGACCTGGATCTTGGCGCGACATTTATTCCTGCTCTCCACAAGCCGGCGGCTTTGCTCCCGATTGCAAAGCACCGTGACAGCCTCCTCTACCTCGTCGAAACGTACCCAGTGACCATTGTCGTTGGCCAGACGGGATCCGGAAAGACAACGCAGATACCGCAATTCTTGGAGAAGGCAGGCTGGTGCGCTGATGGAAAGGTCATTGCCATCACACAGGTGTGTCTCGCCAATCTTACCGAAATGCCCTCTTTTGTTTACGATGATCGCATGCTAACCACCAACTGAATGACAGCCTCGGCGCGTTGCGGCCACAACCGTTGCCATGCGTGTTGCCGAAGAGTATGGCTGTACTGTGGGTCAAGAAGTCGGCTACTCAATCCGCTTTGAGGACGTTACCTCGGCCGCGACACGTATCAAGTTTTTGACTGATGGCCTATTGATTCGCGAGGCGCTCGTTGACCCGTTGCTCTCCCGGTACTCTGTAATTATGGTCGACGAGGCCCACGAGCGTTCCATCAGCACCGATGTATTGCTAGGGCTATTGCGCAAGATCCGCCGACGGAGGCCGGAGCTACGGATTATTATCAGCAGTGCGACGCTTCAAGCGGAGGATTTCCTCGCGTACTTTTCCGCCGACGATGATACTCAGACTGCCAAGGCGACAAGAGACAACACGAGAAGTGGCGGCGGTACTGGAACCAACACTGATATGGGTGGCGACAGCGACAGCGACAGCGATGGCAACGAGAAACCGTGCGGCACCATTGTCAGTCTGGAGGGCCGGACCTACCCCATCGACATTCTCTACCTTTCCGACCCAGCTGAAGACTACTTGCAAAAGGCCATTGACACTGTTCTTGCCATCCACGAGCAGGAGCCCGATGGCGACATCCTCGTGTTCCTGACAGGACGTGATGAGATTGAGCAAGCTGTGCAGGCCGTAGCCGAGCACATCGCTGCCAACGACGCTCTCTCGGCACAGCGAGCTCTGTTACCACTGCCAATGTATGCCGGTCTCACGACAGACGAGCAGATGTATGTGTTTGAGGATGCGCCGCAGGATACACGGAAGGTTATCTTTGCTACAAACATTGCCGAGGCCTCTGTCACCATAAATGGCATCGTCTACGTTGTCGATTGCGGCTTTGTCAAGCAGCGCGCCTACAACCCAGCTACCGGAATCGAGACGCTCACGACAACGCCCGTATCCAAGGCGGCTGCCGCGCAGCGCGCTGGCCGTGCCGGCCGTACACGACCAGGCAAGTGCTTCCGGCTCTACACCGAGGCGGCCTACCGCACGGCGCTTGCAGCAACCAACGTCCCCGAGATCCAGCGGACCAACCTTGCACCTGTCGTGCTGCAGCTCAAGGCACTGGGTATCGACAATGTCCTGCGGTTTCCCTTCTTCACGCCACCGCCAGCTGAGCTTCTTGCCAAGGCGCTCGAGCTGCTCTTCGCGCTCGGCGCCCTCGACGAGTACGCAAAACTAACCAAACCGCTTGGGCTGCGCATGGCGGAGCTCGCTGTTGAGCCCATGATGGCCAAGACGCTACTGGCTGCGCCGCAGTTCGGGTGTCTCGCAGAGATGCTTACTATTGCAGCGATGACCAGTCGCGAGGGGGCCGGAAACAGTAGCGTGTGGGTGGACAACCACAGCGACAGCAGCCGAGAAGAGCGGCAGGTTCTGGAACTGGCACGACGCCGGTTTGCTGCCGATGAGGGCGATCACATCACTCTGCTCAACATTTACCAAGCCTTTGTGACCACAGGGCGTGGGGAATCCAAGTTCTGCCGCGATAACCGGCTCAACTTCCAGTTCCTCAAGCGTGCCGTGCGGGTGCGGGCGCAGCTGAGTCGCTTCATGGAGCGGTTTGGCCTGCTAGAGGAGGGGCAGCAGCTGCAGAGGCAAGAGAAGCAGAAGCAGCAGAAGCAGCAGGACACCGGCAGCAAGGCAGAACAAATCCGGCGCTGTCTGACTACCGGCTACTTTGCTCAGGCAGCGCGCATGCAGGCGGACGGCACGTTCCGCAATGTGGCCGGGGGCACCGTTTTGCACGCCCATCCTAGCTCGCTGATGTTTAACCGCAAGGCTGACTGGGTTCTTTTCCACGAAATGATGGAGACGGGTGACAAGATCTATATCAGGGATATTACCAAGATTGAGAAGCGGTGGCTTCTTGAGTATGCCCCCGACTACTACCAGACAAAGAGTTGATCTCGGCAGTGAAAATGACAAATATATTACTCATCATACTCCTATTGTGTACTAGCGCCTCTGAAAAATTAGGGTTGACCACAGTTTTGTGTGAAATCGGGTGGGGTTTTCCAAGGAAAAAAGAAAAGCGGGTCACCGAAAAATCACAATCCAGCCCCAAAAAAAGAAAAAAGAGGCATCGAAATCCTCGTTCCCTTGCTCTTTCTATCTCATCCCACCGACCAACATCGCCCCCCCCGACACCACATAACCGGTACGTTTGAGGAACTCTACCAACGATCCTCCGACACTCCTTGCTGCCGAAGAACCTTATTGCCCGGTGCGACAAAACTAACTGGCTACAGTCGACAATGGGTGCCCTTAAGTACGTCGAAGAGCTCCAGAAGCGCAAGCAGTCGGATGTGCTGCGCTTCCTGCTGCGCGTCCGCTGCTGGGAGGTACGTTAAGTCAAGAACACCTTTTGTCCACAACACTTGCGGGTACACCTTCATACGAATGGTCGAGTTGTCGAGAAGAGGAGGGAAGAGGGGTCGGGATACCGAAGCACGAGACGAGCGATTCGGCGGGCGGAGATGAGGCTACAGAGTCGAAGGGAACACCTGCTTTGTTTTGGGGGAAGGGGTACATCCTACCCCTACTTTGTCTCTTCTTCATCTCGAAGCCCGCCTTGCTCTGCTGGTTTCTCCGGTGTCCTCTCTTCCTCGCCCTCCCTTCTTTTCGGCACCCACCCGTGGGCTGTGGTTTGCTTGTCGAGTTCTCTGGTCCTAACTTTTTCTCCCTCTAGTACCGCCAGCTGAACGTCATCCACCGCGCCTCGCGCCCGTCCCGCCCCGACAAGGCCCGCCGCCTCGGGTACAAGGCCAAGCAGGGCTATGTGATCTACCGCGTGCGCGTCCGCCGCGGTGGCCGCAAGAAGCCGGTCCGCAAGGGTGCCACGTACGGCAAGCCGACCAACCAGGGTGTCAACCAGCTTAAGTACCAGCGCTCGCTGCAGTCGACCGCCGAGGAGCGTGTCGGCCGCCGCTGCGCCAACCTGCGCGTGCTCAACTCGTACTGGGTCAACCAGGACTCCACGTACAAGTACTTTGAGGTCATCCTCGTCGACCCCAGCCACGCGGCCATCCGCCGCGACCCGCGCATCAACTGGATCGTCAACCCGGTCCACAAGCACCGCGAGTCGCGCGGCCTCACCGCCACCGGCAAGAAGTCCCGCGGCCTCAACAAGGGCCATCTCTACAACAAGACCCGTGCTGGCCGCCGCAAGACCTGGAAGCGGCACAACACCCTGTCGCTGTGGCGGTACCGGTAGAGGGAGAGCGCGGACTGGGGGATTATTGGGCTTTTGTTTCTTTTTTATGCACCGAACAAGGGAAAACGATGGGGCCGGACGAAAAAGTATCATTGCAGAAGGCGAACAGGGGAGCAAGCCGAGTCGAAAATGGATGGGCGAGATATCTACGGACGTCTACTCAGCATTTCATACGCCTCTGCGTTTTTTCATGGTACTAGAAAATTTACAGACTTCTTTCAAACTCATCTTCTGGCATTCGAGGTTGAATCAAATGCAAAGTAGTTCACATTTGAATCTACCAAAGCTATCTCTCATGAACGATACTTCTGTCCTTCCTCCCGTTGCCTTCTCCCTCGCAAATCACTTTCGCTCTTACTCTTTTTCTTCTCTCGCCATGTGTATCCCGGGTGCGACCCCGAATGAAAATAAAAATAAAAAAAAAATTCAAAGGAAAACTATCAGAATGAATATCAGAATCAGAATCGCCAACCATCGGCAAGCCGCCCCCAAGTTCTCCACCACTTGTGTATCATGATAATATTCTTCAGCCGTTCTTCATGTCTCGTTCCCAGTAGACGTTCTCGGTAGGCAAAAGCAAGGCGCACTGGTCTGTCGAGTGGCGCAAATATATCAACCCTTCCAGACAAATAGCCCGACATGGATAAGCAAAGTTGTCGTCGCACGAACCGTCAAGAGGAAGAAAGAAAAAAAGGGTTTCCTCTGTCCCCCAAATCAAGAACCGAAGTTGAGAGGAAACAGAAACACCACAAATGTAAAAAAAATGGAAGATCAACAAAACCCCCAGTGCAAAACAGAACAAGAATGTAAATCAGATGAGAAATGGGTAGAATAGAAAAACAGAAAGCCGCTTTGCTGTGCTGAAAAAGCATTCATCGATGACCGCTGTGATCGAATCTCGTCATTCATCGTTCGTCAATCGTGGCGTGGCGTCGGTACACAATGTAAGCTGAAGCCCGATCTCGATCGTGCCGCACCGATGGACGAAAGATGCTCCTCTCGATCGTCTTTTCGCCTGTTTTTGTGTTCGGAATCCCAGCCCTTACGACAGAGCATCGGCAAGAAGTGAAGAAAGTAAGAGAACCCTCGGAAAAAAACAAAACGAAAACAAAACGAAAACGAAAACACGTATAAAATGAAGCCAGCAAAAGGAGACTGTGCCAGTAAAAATGATCTTCAGACAAAGAAAAAAAAACAAAACAAAAAAGAGGCAGAGCTGACCAGCATAAATCGATCGAGCACAAGGCAGATTCTGCATAGTGTCGTGAGATCATATCAAAAGGAGGGCGACAAGGACAAATTGTCTTGAAAAAACATTGGAAAAAAAAAAACAGTCGAGAAAAGAAAAGTTCCGTCGAGAGAAACTTGAAAAAAGCTGCCACCCAATGCCCAAATGGGTCAGGCACCCCAGACGGGGTAAATAATCGTTGTCTTGGTCGAGGCTGTGGTCTCGGTTATGGACTTGTAAGGCCGGCCAACCAGACAGAGCTCAGCCCTGTGATGTCCAGGCTTGGTGAAATCATCCATTTCAGTACTGCGCCGCGAAACCGTACTGGAGAGGGACAGGGAACCACGCGCCGTTCTACAGCCACGAGGTTTCGCCGTTCTCTGCCATCGGGCCCATTCCGGGTGCAGTCACACCAGCCATGCCGGTGACCATGTTAGGAGCAAGGCTGACAGGAAGCATGGTCGGAACAACAGTGACGCCAGCCGGAAGTCCGTTGGAAGGCATTGCCGTGCGTGGGAAGTTAGGCGGCATGCCATACTGGGCTGCAACCGGCCGGCTGGACAGTGCGCCCGTCGTGGCGATCTGCCCAACCTTGCCGCGCTGGGCCATGCCATTGACACCGTTGGTCGAAAAGCTAGATGTCGGCAAAAGACCCGAAACACTACCACTGCGACTGTGGCTGCCTTGCAGAGGGGGCTGGCCTTTGACGGAGTCGGCAGAGGAGGCAGCGCCGTTTGCTTGACCGCTGCGCGCGTCGTAGGCCTGAATCTTGGCCTGAATCCGGCGTCCATACGGCGTGGAGCGGATCTGAGGAAGAGAAGGCCGAATCGAATCGACCAGACGGCTCTTCATGTATGGTGAGGCATACTCCAGTGCGGTCTGAATGACATAGTTGGCAAACGAGTCGCGCAGGAGGCGCTCGATCTCGCCGGGGTGCAGGAGCTCTTCCACAATCATATTTTTGGATGGCTCCAGGGAGCAGCGCAAACACTTCTCCACCACATTTGAGCTGAACTTGTGGCGCGACAGGGCGCAGATACGGCCCCGAAGCTGAGCCACCAGTGGCTCGGTGTAGTTGGAATCGTTCAGGTCAATGATGTACTGGACGACATAGTTGCCGAATGGGTCCTGGATCAGTGTGACGGCTTCCTCTGTGATGCGCTGGATCAGCCAGACCTTCTGTTCTCCCGAAGCGTGGTCAATACAGCGCTGCAGAACACAGCAGCCATGGCGATGAGTGCCCACTTCCACACAAGCGCTGCCAACGGCGTCGAAAATGAACTGGGCGTTTGCCGGTGTGAGTTTGTTCAGACACTTCTGAATCACATGGTTGCCATTTAGGTCCTGGATCAGCTCGACAACACGGTTGCGCAGGGCCTCGATGATGATCTGAACTTGGGTCTCTGTAGAGATGAACTCTATCATCTTCTGCAGAGCGCGGGTGCCGTGCTGGTTGAGAGAAATGCGAACCATGTCCTTTGCAGCATTTTGAATGAGGACCGTGCGCTCTTCATCGTTGCAGTACTCCAAAAGCTTCTGGCATAGATAGTTGCCGAACGGGTCAGTCATTAGCTCGACCACGTGTTGGTTCGTTTCAAGCCAAATCATGTGAACCTGTTCGGGGATCCGGTTCTCAAGTTGCTTTTGCAGGTAGCGACACCCGTGCTGGTCCTTGCAGAGATCATAGATGGTGCCACGCGCAGCTTCAAGGGGTAGGTTGTTGTACCGGTTCATGGCTGGAAAAACGAGCAAGGTTAGCATGCATTTAAGAGGATTTGATAGAAACCCGTAGATCATTATGGGGAGGTCTTACCTTCACTGTCCAGTTGACGGCGGCTCTGTATAACGCGAGCTTGGCTGTCACGGACCTGGTTTGAAGCCGCCGGAGTGCCATAAAGCGAAGCGTAGCCATTGTATCCCAAGTTCGGATACATAGGACCGGCGCCGTTCAGCGATAGAGATTGCATTGCCTGTGGCAGCATCGACATGCCGTTTGCCATGTAAGGCGCAGGCGGACCGCCAGGTGTGGCTGGGATCGAAGGCATACCATAGCCATTGGGGCCACCGTAGTAGCCGGCCATGAAGGGGACACCTGCAGTCACAGGAGGCAAAGTGGTGGCCGCGGCAGTGGATGCAGCCGCAGCAACCGCAGCGGCGAAAGCACCCGCCGTGATCGGCGGTTGGCTCTGAGGGAGACCATTGGAGGGCAGAGCACCAGGGCCAAAGGGAGTGGCGTTGGCGTGCAGGGCCGACCCGATGGAGGCATACTCACGAGCAACCACGTTGTTGATATCGTTTCCGGAGAGCTCTCGGCTGTGTCGGCTATGAATAGCGCCAGCAGGAATGCGCCCAAGGCTGGCATTGTGATTATGCAGATACTGCTGGGCATGGTTGTTAGTGTTGGCGGAAACACTGGAGCCGGGCGTCGTCTTGATTGTGGACACGTCGTTTGCGGAATACGAGCTCTGCAGCTTGGGCGGAGTTGCCATGATTTGGTTGCTCGGCGAAGACAAGATGGACGACGGAGGAACGTCGGAAGCAGTCTCGCTGTAGTACTTCATGTCGAAAGAATGGCGGGTTGGCATGGTGCTGATGATCCCACCCTCAGAGGATTTTCCATTCTGCGCGGGCGTCATGGGCGCAGAGCCGTTCAACTGGGTCGAGGCCATGCCGGACAAACTTGGCTGGGCACGATGATGACGCATGTTACCCCAGCTGTTGTTGATAGCAGCGTCGACAGTGGCCCCTCTCGAGAGAGCTAAGTCGAGGGCCACAGAAGAGGCCGATAGCTGAATCAAAACATGATGTTAGCAAAGAATCCGACAAGTGGATATTGAGGAATAAGTCAGTGCAGGAGAGGCTTACGGTATTGGGCTGTTTCTCTTGCCCAGTCCATGTAGGGAAGCCGTCGTCATGCCCGTTGCCCATGGCGTTGCTTTGGCGGTGATCTTCGTCTTCGCCGAAGAGAAAGCGGGTGGTGTTGGCCTGGTCGAGGGGCATGTAGTCGTATATGCTTTTCTTCGATTTCGTCACAGGCATGCTATACCGGTTCAGACTAATCGAGTCAGTAAACGGGTCGTCGTCCAGGTTGGGGAACACCAGCGTCATTTCAGAAAGAGAAGTCATCTGTCTGAAAACGCCGGTGCAAGAAGGGTAGAAGGCGTTGGCAAAGGGCCGTGAGCATGGGGGATGCTAATGTGCAGTGTGCAATGATATAAGACAACAGGAGGAAACTGGGAGAAGTTGCAATGAAGCGGGGGGAAACAGAGACAGTAGAATAACGATGAGATTTGGGCTGTTTTGTAGACGAGGAAGGCCTTCAACCCTAGCACAGATATAGAGAAAGGGAAACAGAAATGACTGGTAAGAATGCTGAATAGAGAGCAAACAATGAGGTTTATGAATGTGCGGGAAGGGCAGGTGGAAGACGTGCAAACGGACTCTAGACAATGGGATCTAGAGTGGATCTTCACCAGAACAGAACTGAGGTGAAAACGGGGTGATCGACCATTTGAAGCACCTAGGCATAAAACAGGGGGTTTTGTGATACCAAGCGGGACTCCGATTTGGCAAGCAAACGCGTTCAATGGCGGCCTAACAAAAGGGCCAGAGGAATGGGAGACCCAGATAGAAGAAAAGCAGAAAACACTTACGAATTGGAGGAGCGGTGGCTCGTTGGGTCTTGGCGGACAGCCTCTTCCTTCTCATCTTCGTCGCTGTTACGTCTTGTGGCAGGCATGGAGCGAGACGGTGCTGCATCGTCAAACATAGGACGCGATGCAGATGGCTGTGGGATGCCGGACTGGGGGGATGCGATCTGAGAGCCGGACCGGCCGGGGCGGTTGAAGAGGAGGCCGGGCGGCGATGTCAGGCTGGAGGTGGAGTACCGGTTGGGGCGCGAGAACATGGAGGGAAAGCCTGTAGAGGAATCGCGGTATTCTGGGGGGGTTGTGGGCTCGGATTGGTGTCCCGAGGTCAAATGGTGGTTGTTGCCTAGAGTCGTACCGCCCATCGTGGTCGTAGGTGCAACGATGCGGTCGAGATCCTCCTGCATGGCGGCAATCTCCTGTTCCTGCTGCTGGCTGATACGCTGCATCTCGGCCTCGAAGTGGCGTTTCTGCTCACGAAGCCTCTCGTATTCCAGCCGCTTCTTTTCCAACTAAAGATGTGTTAGTGTAAGTGTTTGCTCTCCTGCTTCGTTTTGCGTCTCCGATGTGTTTTCTCTTCTTTTGTGTTCCTCTCCTGCTCCTCTTTGATATCATACCAATTGGACTTTCTGTAATGCCTGCAGAACGTCAGTTTCCATGCCCTTATTTGCTCTCCAGAGTCCATTTCGATATGATAGAAAGCATGTGGGGTACGGACCGTGGTGGAAGAAAGCTCCTGCGCCTCGGGGGCACGTTGGGGTGCAAGGCTAGACAGTGTTGGTACACGACCTGACTCGGTCGTAAACCGACGGGGCAAAAAAGAGCGGTTGTCGTGGGGGACTGCAGACTGCTGCAGGCGGGCGCCATTTCGCGGAGGGGAGACATAGGAACCCATTGCGGCGTCGTGCAAGGACGACTGTTGCTGTTGCGTCCGAAAGCGCAGCTCATCCATCGCTTGGGGGAAGGTCGTTGCGAGGACGGATTGCTGACCCGTGTGCGGGCGATGTAGGCTTTGCAGTGCTTTGCTGCTGGAGATCCAACGCTGGTTTTTTGGTGTCTCGTCTCGGTGTGCACGGCTTCGGGATCTGTTATCGTATCGTATCGTATCGTTCTTTTGTTACAACAGCGGAGAGCAACTCGTCGTACAAGGCCAAGGCGCCTATTGGCCTGATACAATAATTATACTGCAGCCAGAAGAACCCAGTTAGCATCAATTCCAAAGAAACTCATCCCAAGTTGTCCCCAAATGTCGCCAACTATCTGGGCAGTGGCTCGCCCCCGAATTGGACCCGTGGCAAGCAAGACGCCGGGTGCTCTGTGTTCGGAATGCCTGAGGTGGTAGTCCCAAAAAACCCTAGCACATCGCTCCAGGATTGGACCGATGCACAAAAAACTCCGCTGGCTGGGCGTCGTTTGCGCCAATTTCTGCGCAGAGCCTTGATTGAGCTCGTCGTGGCAGTGGGCACGGTCGTGGGGGCGTCGAGGGGGGCGTCTCACCGCTCGATTTTGGCGAAGACCGTCTCGCGGGGCAGGCCGAGGGCAAGGACAGGAGGGCAAGCGGACGAGTGCTGTCTAGGCAAAAGACGACAAAAGGAAGCGTACCTTTATAGAACAAGACAATATGATACAGGCTGCCAGGGGTCCCGTAACGAGAGCAGGCAAGCCAGAGGGGACGAGAGGAGAGGCGAGAGGGGTCGGCGGAAGAGGCTGTACAGAGAGCACGGGAATGGAGAAGAGATGGCAAAAAGAAAAGACGAAAAAAAGAGAATAGATACAAGACAACAAAAAAAAGGAGTATGCCAAAAAAGGAGAAAGAAAAAGAGTGTGGAGGTGAGGCAAAAAAAGAAGAGAGAGAGAGAGACAGGAGAGAGAGGGGGGAGGAAGAAAATCAGTCGTTGGAGGTGGTTGCAGGGATCATCACTGCGTAATACGGAGTTTACGGTGTGTTGTGTGTGTTGAACTGAAAGAGAGGGGGGGTTCTCCCCAGGAAGTGGGGGGGGTGCGCTAAAGGACAAAGCAAGGCCAGGGCAGCAGCCAGGGGTTGGGCGGCCTGTACGAGTACGGAGTAGGCTGTCGGTTGTGCGTTCTAGGTATTTCAGCTCCCTTTTTCGACTAGGACACAGCCGCCGCCGGCGTCCCCCTCCTGTCGTCTTTTTAGATGTTCCGCATGCTGTTCCTGCCCCTAAGAGGCGCTAACGGGAGGAGAGCCAGCGGCGGCAACAGCCATTAATAATAGCGCCAGGCTGCCAGCGCATCCGTTTGCAGTGGTCTTATTGGCGGACGCGCTGTGGCAGCGAATATCCAGCGTCTCGTGGTCACTTGGAGGTTGAAAAAGGCAATTGGCTCAAAAACGAGAGAAGAACCAGCGGACCGCGGAGCAGAGAGCATAGGGCTGGAGCAGAGGAGGACAAGACAGCTCTGGCTCTGTCCTTGTCGACGTGGCGAGCTCTGGGCGGCTTTCAGTGTCAAGGGTTCACGGTTCTGTGCGCCCCCTGGCCCCTGCTCCCGCTGCTTCTGCTCAGCTACGACCCCATGCAACCGCTATGCCGCCAGGATGGAGTGAAACCTTGCCGCCATGTCACACACCAACTGCAGACAGACATCGCACGCCTTGTTCTGCAGCGGCCAGAGCGGCCAGGGGACTGCTGTGTGCGGACCCTTGGTGCAACACAGAAGATGTGGCGTCCCGAAGGAGAGGTCCCAAGGTCGCCGAGGCCGCGGGCCGGTTTCGCAACCGCCAGAGCCAATGGCTCGCATTGCGCAGAGCTTCGGATTTCCTTCGTGCTCGTTCGTGCTCCATAGGCTGCTGTCTCTCATAACACGAGAAGACATCCGTGCTTGCTCCATAAGACTCCACCACGCTAGATACAGAAGTCAACAAAAGGAAGAGAGGGGGCGGGGTGTTCGCGGATAACAGATGTGGGATGCTCCCGGTCGAGTTTCTCGGTCCAGCCTCAAAACAAAGCCTCCCCGGACACGCCACGGGTGGGATGCAGGGCTGTTTGTCGTTAGATTCTTAACCCCTGGACAGCACAGGCAGACACATACCAATCTCGGAGCAGCCTGCCATTTTCCCTTTTCACCGCTTCTTCGCTGCCCCGCAAACTGGCACCAGACCAGCGTTTCCAATTCAACCGTAGGCGCCAGAGTGGACTGCTCCGCCAGTATCTCTTGCGCCCACGTAGTTCCGTTTTGGTGCCCAAACGAGCTCCCCCAATGCGCAAACTCGATAGCCGTCGTGCATTGTTCGTAGACAGAGCCATATCGTACCGTGACTCGTCCACGCAACATGGACTAACACGTATAGATCATCCCTGGCGGCGGCCGACAACGGACGTATTCGGTATGGACCTAAGTCAATAAGCATGTGCTATAAGCTATAAGGTTGTAGCTGCATTAGGACACAAGGGAACGCTATGGCGATTGGTCAGTATCCCCCTCCTCTACACATTTGGCCAACACATTGCATTGCTGGCAGTGACAGAACGTGGTAATGCAGGTAGACACGAACATATAAAGGAAAAAAAAGGAAAAAATAAAGAGAAAAATAAAGAGAAAAAAGCAGACAGAAAAATAAAATTGTATTTGGAAATTTGGAAACTGGTCCGTTCAGTGATTCTGATTTAATGTAGACAAAGGCTTCCAATTAAAACCGCTGTATCTTTACGACCCCAACAGACATCATGATGGTTACCACGGAACATCCCGTACTCGTATATTGCTTTTGTTGGAGTCGTCGACGGCCTCCTGTCGTCACCCTGCCTCTTATACAAGTCGCATGCTTAGTAATGAAACGAGCTGATAAAGCAGCTCTCTTATCGCCTCTGTACCCCACCGAAAAAGTTACCAGGCTCGTCACCCTCCGCGATCCGCGACCACTCATTTTTTTCAAACGAGCATCTACAAGTCCGATCGTGCGAAGCCCGACTACCGCAGACTCACCAAGAGCACCGCTTGCAACATAAAGGAATACAATGGGCGGAAAGCTCGCTCACACACCATGACAGTCCTCGACGACGGCTTCGAGGCTCTCCTCGAGCCCTTTTACAACGGAAAGCGGCTGACAGATCCCATCTCGACTAAAGAGGACAAATACCAGCTGCTGCCGGCTTTCCTCAAGGTCAAAGGTGTGTCTTCTGCCTGTCTTTGCTTCTGACATGACGATACTAACATTTTACAGGCCTTGTTAAGCAGTATGTGGACTCTGCAAGCGGCTCTCTTTTCTTCTCCTCTGTCCCGATCTAACCAACCTAGACATATCGATTCCTACAACTTCTTCGTCGAACATGAAATCAAAGAAATTGTCAAGGCCAACCGCACCATTCGCAGCGATGTCCAGAGCGGCTTCTATCTCGAATTTACCGATATTCGAATCGGCCACCCCACGCGTGCCGACTATAGCGACATCAAAACCCAGAGCGAGGTCACTCCCATGGAATGCCGCCTGCGTGACATGACCTATGCCGCGCCCATCATTGTTGATATCGCCTACACACGCGACCGTAAGCGTGTCCTCCGCCGCAATGTCAACATCGGCCGCATGCCCGTCATGCTCAAGAGCTCCAAGTGTTGTTTGAGCGGTGCCACGAACGCCCAGATGGAGGTTATGAACGAGTGCCCGCTCGACCCTGGCGGCTACTTCATTATAAACGGCACAGAAAAGGTGATTCTCATCCAGGAGCAGCTCAGCAAGAACCGCGTCATCGTCGAGTCCGAGGAGAAGAACAACATCATTTCCGCCTCCGTCACCAGTTCAACACACGAACGCAAAAGTAAAACCTATGTTACTCTCAAGAAGGAACGCATGTGGCTCATGCACAACGTCCTTATCGAGAACATTCCGATTGTCATTGTGCTCAAGGCCTTTGGCGGCCTTTCCGACTATGAAATTATGCAGCTGGTCGCCGGCTCTGACGGCCGCTACCAGGACGACTTTACCGTCAACTTCGACGATGCTGCCAAGGCTGGCGTCTTCACCCAGCACCAGGCCCTCGAATACATTGGCGCCCGTGTCAAGATGGGGGCACGCAGCGTCGGTGGTGGCGGTGGCTTTGGCGGCGGTGCCGGCGCCGGCGGCCGAGGCGGCGGCATGGGTCCGGCTATGCGGCGGAACCATGTCGAAGAGGGACTGGACGCGCTGGCCAACATCATCATCGCTCATGTGCCCATCGAAGGCCTCGATTTCTTTCCCAAGGCCGTGTACGTGGCCATGATGGCCCGCCGCGTGCTGATGGCTGCTCATGACCCGCGCCTCGTTGACGACCGCGATTTTGTCGGAAACAAGCGCCTCGAGCTAGCCGGGCAGCTGCTCTCGCTACTGTTTGAGGATCTGTTCAAGCGGTTTTTGGGCGAGCTGCGCTTCCACATCGACAAGTTTTTCAAGAAGCCCCATGCCGGCGTGGCCTTTGACCCGTTGACATCTATCAGTGCAACAGCGGGGCAGATCACGACCGGCATGTGCCGCGCCATCCAGACCGGAAACTGGAGCGTGAAGCGTTTTGGTATGAACCGTGGCGGCATCACGCACGTTCTGAGCCGCCTCAGCTACATCAGTGCACTGGGCATGATGACGCGCATCAACAGTCAGTTTGAGAAGACGCGCAAGGTCAGTGGTCCGCGTGCGCTGCAGCCATCGCAGTGGGGGATGTTGTGCCCGTCCGACACGCCCGAGGGTGAGGCGTGCGGTCTGGTCAAGAACCTGGCGCTCATGACGCACATTACCACACATGTCGAAGAAGGCCCTGTGCGTGAATGGGTGTTTTCCCTCGACGACAGCGTCGAGCCGCTGCGGAACTTCACGGGCGCTGAGATTCACCGTCCGGGTGCCTATGTGATCCACGTCAACGGTACGCCGTTTGCGCTGACGCCGAATCCGCGGCGCTTTGCTGCCAAGTTCCGCACGATGCGGCGACGCGGTTGGATCTCACCGTTTGTCAGCATCAACATCAATCCGCACTTTTCGGCCGTGCACATTGCCACGGATGAGGGCCGCATTTGCCGGCCCTACATCATTGTGAAGAACGGCGTGTCGCGGCTGAAGCCCGAGCACCTGCGGCTGCTACAGCTGGGCAAAGCGACGTTTGACGACTTTTTGCGGCGAGGCGTTATCGAGTACCTCGACGTCAATGAGGAGCAGGACGCACTGGTGGCGCTGTACGAGGCAGACTGCGGCCCGGCCACGACACACCTGGAGATCGAGCCGTTCACGATCCTGGGCGCGGTGGCGGGCCTGATCCCGTTCCCGCACCACAACCAGTCGCCACGCAACACGTACCAGTGTGCCATGGGCAAGCAAGCCATTGGGGCCATTGCGTACAACCAGTTCCACCGCATTGACACGCTGCTGTTCACACTGGTGTATCCGCAGCGGCCGATGGTGATCACCAAGACGATTGAGCTGGTGCACTACGACAAGCTGCCGGCGGGGCAGAATGCGACGGTGGTGGTCATGTCGTACTCGGGCTACGATATTGAGGATGCGCTCGTGCTGAACAAGGCATCGTGCGACCGCGGCTTTGGCCGGTGCCAGGTCTTCCGCAAGTACGTCGCCGATCTGCAGACATACCCGAACGGCCGTGCGGAGCACGTGGGTGCGCCGGAGCGCGACGAGCGCGGCGAGGTGATTGCGAAGCACACGGCGCTCGAGGGCGACGGCGTGGCGGCGGTGGGGTGGCGGCTGCGCCACGGCGACGTGATGGTCAAGAAAGAGAGCCCCGTGGACCTGGCCACGACGGGGATCGGGTCGGACCGGGGGTCGAACGAGTACCGGGACTCATCGCTGACGTACCGCATCAACGACCCGAGCTACGTGGACAAGGTGATGGTGTCGGAGACGGAGAAGGGCATGCGGATCATCAAGGTGCAGACGCGGCAGACGCGGCGACCCGAAATCGGCGACAAGTTCTCGTCGCGGCACGGACAGAAGGGCGTGGTAGGCATCATCGTGGAGCAGGAGGACATGCCATTCTCGGACACGGGGTTGGTGCCGGACATCATCATGAACCCGCACGGTTTTCCGTCGCGCATGACGGTGGGCAAGCTGTTCGAGTGCCTGACGGGCAAGGCGTCGGTGGTGGCGGGCCGGCGCGACTACGGCTACGGCGACGCGTTCCGGTCGCACCCCGTGGAGGCGATGGGCGAAGAGCTGGTGCGCAACGGCTTCAGCTGGGAGGGCAAGGACTGCTTCACGTCGGGCATCACGGGCGAGCCGCTGGAGGCACATATTTTTAACGGGCCCATCTACTACCAGCGGCTCAAGCACATGGTGCAGGACAAGATGCACTCGCGGGCGCGCGGTCCCCGGGCCATCCTGACGCGGCAGCCGACGGAGGGTCGGTCGCGCGACGGTGGTCTGCGGCTGGGCGAGATGGAGCGCGATTGTCTCATCGCGTACGGGGCGTCGCAGCTTCTGCTGGAGCGGCTGATGACGAGCTCGGACGCCACGACGCTCGACATCTGCCAGCGCTGCGGCCTGTTCGGCTATAAGGGCTTCTGCCAGACGTGCCGCAGCACGCGCGATGTCACGCAGATGACCATGCCGTACGCAGCAAAGCTGCTCGTGCAGGAGCTGATCAGCATGAACGTGGGCGTTCGCTTGCAGCTGGAAGACGAGTTCCCGCACGGGCAGCAGAAGACATAGGGTGCAGATGGGAAGAGGTGGATCGAAGGGGAAGCCAGGCGTTTTATCCTTTGGGTCATTGTGGTCATTGTATTTTTGCCATAGAGGGGGGAGGGGGAGGGGGGGGATAGCATTTTCTTCATTTGGATTCGGACATCGTTACTTCGCCTTTAACTCTGCAAGCGCTCGCAGGCCGCTCATGGCAATCTCAAACTCCACTGGCGTTTCCGTCGCCGCAACGTGCGGCGCAAATACCACCTTGATCCAACGCCGCCACGAGTGCCGCAGTCGAGGCCCGCCGACCGGCGCTGGGTCTGTGTCGTCATCGTCGTCGTAGCTCGTATTGCTGTTGCCCTGGCCTTGTTGTCGCCGAGCACCCCCCATGCGCGGCGCTTTGAGAAGCGCCACTCGCATGGCCAGCTGGGTTGCCCACACTAGGCCCAGAGCCGGTGTCTTGTTGCGGGTGGCCGAAGGGCCTCCACCGTTGTCGCGCAGGGTATCGCCCCAGCCGGTGAACCAGCGCTGTTGGTGGTCGAGCTTGAGAACAGGCAGCGGGGGGGGCGGTCCAAACTGCTGGGAGGCCAGTGATGGCGGAATGTATTGGGTGGTGGGAATCTCGAGTAGGGCATCGTCGTCCGGGAGGCTGGGGGGTAGTTCGGGATGTGCCTCTGCGGGCAGCGGTGGTGGCGGTGGTGTTGATGTTGGTAACGGGCTGTCTGTCTGCGACGATACTAAGCCTGCTGCCGCTAGGAGCGCTGGGATGGGCTGCTCTGGTTGCCGCCTGCTTCGCGCAGCTAGAGGGCTTTCCTGGGTCAGGGAAACGCGGTGATGGTGTGGAGGTGGCATCCGCAGGCTGGCACTGTCCGCCGTGCTGGTGCTTGCACTGTTGCCGTCCGGCGGCGCACGACGCGGTCGCTTAGCCAGCGGTGGTGGTGGGTGGGTTGGCTGGGGCCGACGCCGCAAAACGCTGCTGCTTCGCAAGATCGGCGGTTGCTGCTGCGACAGGAGACTGAGTCCGTCTCCCTCGCCTGGGTTCGTCTCGTCCTCGAACCGGTCAGCCACTTGGTTTGCCACGACGACGGCCAGGTTGTGTTTTTGTGCTAGATTCCGCAAGAGCATTCCGAGGCGTCCGAGCTCGAGGCTGCGGGCCGCCAAGCCGGGGGCGCCGCCCCGGGGAGCCCCTGCGTCGTCGCGCGCGCCGCCAAAAAACGGCCGGAAGTTGGCGGCGACGGAGTCGATCACCACGAGGCCAAACGCATTGCGTCCGCCAGGGCCAGACGCACGCTCCGCCTTGGCCAGTTGTACCGGCAGCTGGTGCGTCAGGATGTGCTCCTGGGCCTCGAGGTCCGGTATGTTGATGGTAGCGATGCCCTGCAGAGAGCAGTGGGTGCGCATCGCGGGGCCGATGCCTTCGCCGTCGGCACCAGCTGTGCCTCCTTCGCTGCCTGCGCCCCTTAGAGTGCCTGTACTCCGCAGCATTTGTGTGAGCCGCCCGGTCGCCAGCGGCGCTTCTGACGAGATGTATAGCGCCCGTCGACCCAGCCCGCCGTGTTGCGGAGGCAGCTGCACGGCCAACAGCAGTGCGAGCAACAGCTGCGTTTTGCCAGCGCCGCTCTCGCCAACAATCTCAGATACGCAGCCCGCGGGGAACCCGCCGCCGAGCGCCTCATCGAGGACAGGGTCAAGCGTCGTGATGCAGGGGGTCACTGCCGCCTTGCTGCTGCCGCCCCCCCTGGACGCCACGGCCGTCGCTGTTGTCGGGACCGGCCGCATAGCCTCGGCTGCCAGTGCAGCGCGCACCTCCTCGCTGAACCGTTGCAGATCGATCAGTGGCAGGCGCGTTCGTTTCCCGATCTCGGCGGCGTCGAGCGTCAGCAGCTCACTAAGGCTGACGCGGTGCGTCTCGAGCCCGGCGAGGAGGGTGGCAGCATGGGGGGCGGCAGCGGCAAAGTCGGGCAGAAGGGTGTGCAAATCGGTCATGAGAAAGGCTAGCTGAGGGGACCGCGGGACGGGCAAAGACGACGCGGTCGAGGGTCGACAGACGAAAAGAAAACAGACAGGAAACCGACGGCGGCGCCAAAAGACGCCAAAAGACGCCAAAATGCGATGCGGCACGCGTGCTCACGTTATTCTTAATGGCTGGTGGGGCAGGCTAACAGTGGCTGCAGTGGCTGCTATTGTTTACTTACTCCTGGACCTTGAGCTCTATTTTTGCGGTTTCTGGGACTGCGGTCATCTTTTTGTCTTTTACCGAGCCATTTTTACTTTTCTTCTGGTTTCTGTATGAGTATCTCATGGATTTTCTTTCTAGGTTTTGTGTTTTGTCTCGACAGCTCAGTATCCAAAGAAGGAGACCAAGCTGGCCTGCACCCTCCGCCGCTCCACCGCCATCTTCTCACCGGGAAACAGCAAGGAGCAGCGCAATCCGTTTCTCCTTTCATATGTTGCTTGGCCACAGCAAACGCTCTTGATCAGCGTTTGCTTTGTGGGTCTGCTCGCCTTAGTCCTACCTATCGTACAGTCCTACGGAGTGACACAAACCATTGCTGCGTTGCCAGGCCCACCTTCCTCGTCTTTGTTGAGACGACAGGCCTGCTCCTGCCCGAGAAAATGCGGAAAGAGTCATCCGGAGGATTTCACATTTCTTCATTTTAATTTTGTTTGTTTTTTTTTCTTCTTTCTATGATTTTTTTCTAGCTCCAGTTTCTAGGAAAGGGCGACCAACGGCTTGCGTATCAAACGGAGCAGACGGAGCATCGCACTTGTCTCTCCTTCTTCCAAATTTACTTCCCCTCATTCTCTTCTTTTCTCACCTTCTTTTCTCTTCGGTTAATTTTCGTCTTTGACTTTTATCAACGTAGTCCGCTCGGCGGCTTCTCTTTTCGTGGTTCGCTTCTCTCCACGATCCATTGGTCATTTTGCCCCGCGTCTTCTTTCTCTGGTCTTATGCTTTTTTTCTCACAGGGCCTTTTTTTGCTGTCTTCGCGACTTCTGTGAGCTTTCCGACAATTTCCCGTCATCTTCAAGCAGATTGCATCGATCTACTGCTCTAGTTTGAAAAAGCATACACGCACCTGTCTTCCCCCGCTCTCGATTTTCGTCTTGCCATTCTCGTGAAGCCATGGAGGCAACCAAGGCGACCCCGGACAAAGCCGTGTCCTTGTACTTAAAGTAACGTGCCACCCTTTTGCTTTGTTTTTGCCTTGCGTTTCTGTCTCAGTTTTCGGTTTGCCTCCGTTCTGTTTCTTATTTGCCCCTGGCTGCCGCTGTGTTCCTCTCCTGGCTCCGAGCTAACATCCTTCAGACCTCGAAACCGAAACAGCCCAGCCACGGGAAACTCTCCGGACAAGTAGGGAATTTCTTTTTATTTGTCTCTCTTGTGCATCGAGTTCACTCCAGGCTATCTCATGATACACAAGCCACACTCACACAAGACACGTATGAACAAGAGCTAACCGAACTGTAGGATCCGTTGCTACATTGGTGGCGAATGGAAACCACGCTCCGAGTTCTCTACGCGCCAGCTCGAAAAGTACGCCCGTCACGGCTCCAGACCCGGCAACTCTAGCATCTCGTGCCGGGCTCATTCGGCCCAGAATAGACGGGAGCTTTGTTGTGAAGGGCCCTGTGGCAGCTGGCTCCCGCTGGAGAGCTTCAGTAAAAACACACGCACCCGTGGCAAAGTGGTAAGCTGGATGACCGGACGCCATGCATACTGACGAGAAGGACAAGATGAGACTGACTTATCAACAGTGGTGTATCAACTGCACAGAGTGGCAGCTGAGCGTGGAGCCTGGGTTCACCCCGTATGTGCCCCCTGCGCCTGTTGATGGCATCAACGAGTTTCCTCTTCTTGAGGACGCTGATGGATTCTCCGGTGACCAGGGAGAGGAGCATATTGAAAATGTGATTATTATCTTTCTTCCTTTTTATTGTTTTTGCGTTTGGTTTTTCGTCACATATCTTTCTGCTTCAGACCTCTAACTATTATTTAGTGGATTGATGGCAATCCAAGCGAAGTCGACGGCTACGAAAGACTCGAGATCGGAACGCAGCACTCAGTCAACGACTCGTCCTCCGAGATGTCAGCGGTCATCGGTCCATCTCTGCTTGACAATGATGACTCCCAAATCCTCGGCGGCCTTCCGCAGGCTCTAAACGCAGTCAACCTTGGCCGAAACGACGCCGCCAACCGGAACCGGCCTTCCGATGGTTCCGTCGTCTCGGACAACACAGCCGGCTTTACAAACCGTCCACGACCGGGCCAGGCACCGCAGGTCGAAATGCCGACCACGGCCATCCAGTCTCAATCGAACGCTCTTACGAGAACGGCGAGAGGAAAGAACACAGACTGGCTGCTTCTAGATGACACCGCAGAGACTACCAACAGCGATACGTCGTCGGATCAAACCTTTACGTTTGCCAACACATCCAAGGCGCCCAGTGTCGCACCATCTGCAAGCCACACGAATACGACGACGACGGCCGCGACGGCCGTCAACACGGCTCTGAACACGACCACCGCACTGACGCATACGTCTTGGATGGAAGCCGAATTTGTCCCTCTACGTCTGCCACAGTCGAACCCGCCACCGGCCGCAATCACGAGTGACCCGTGGGCCCGACCGGTAAGAACAATATACTTTTTTTTCCAGTTTCTACATATACTAACCAATACACGGTTATAGACTCAGCGGAAGACGGACTTCTACACCCCAAAATACGTGGTAGAGGGCAGTGTGCAGGATCCGCACGCCCAGAACTTCCAGAAAACGGTCTATGCCGACATGGACGACGACGATAGCGAAGATGAGTGCTGAAGCTGCAAGGCTTTTCTTTTTATCTGCGCCGTGGACCCTTTTAGGCATCCGTTGGTTTTCCTTTGTTTTGTTTTTATTTCATCTGGATCTTTGAATTTCTGCCTGCTGCAAATCGGCAAATAACTTATAGTTGCACGGCCATATGGAGGCATGACAACGGTCTACTGATTGCCCGACTTTTATCCATTTGCTTTGCTTTGCGACGAAAAAAGAAAAAGAAAAATCAATAGATGAGTTCCATGCATGCATCGCACGAGCGCGGCTTCATCTAGCCGCATCCACCAGCACACATGGCCTCTAGAAGCCAAGCAGCCAGTGATTGACGGTGTCCGGTGTGGCGACTTCTGAGAAACGCGGCACAGATCGAGTCCATGTGTCCGCGTGTTTGTGGACAAACGTGCAGGCTGCCTTGTCGACAGCAGCGTGGGATTCCTAGGGACACGCGAGGTTTTGCTCGGACGTTTCCTACGTGGTGCGTTCTGTGCTCTGTACGAGCCTCTTCGGTCCTGGCCTACCTGCCTGTCAAAGCTCCTCGCCCGCGAACGCATACGTCGGGCAATGTGGCGAGGTGCAGGATCGACGAAGCAGGTGTTGCGTGAAGGACCTGATATCTGCACCTGCACAAGCTAGGCCAACAGTACAATGCATGTCTTGTGCATCCCCATCCTGCCCCATGCTATTTTTCTCCGTGAATTCGTACCTCAACTTCCATGCGCATGTTGGTATGTCTTTTTTCCTTTCTCGTTCCCTCAATGGTCGGGTGTGGAACGGCGGGAAGCATCCCGCCTTTTGAGAAACGTGAGGGTCCAGTGAGTGCTCTATGATCGAGATGCGGGTCATTCTGCATTTGTGTTGCTTTAAGCTGTTTGGGAGGGGGTAGATTTTCGTGCGTCCGTGAGTTCTTGTTTTCCTCTCTTGCTCCTACAAAATCGATCGAGATAGCAACTTGATGCTAACTTGAGGTTACAAGAAGGAAAAAAAGGCAGAAAAAAAAAAGAAAAAAAGAAAAAAAGAAAAAGAACAAAAAAAAAGAACAAAAAGCGAAACAGGCGCGTGCAGAATGTCCGAAGACGAATGTCAATATGGACGTCGGATACACCATTCTCTGTGCTAGGGTGGAGTGGCGATGCTACAGACACGCCCCAGCCTTGGACGAGTCTGGTGGCTAGATGCGTTGGCATTATTTTTTTTTTGTTTGTTTCCCCCTATCCTTTACAGCCTTTTCTTTTTCGAGGTTAACATCGCCCAGAAATCGCTGCGCAAACAGCCATGACTGGCCAGTTTTCGAGGCTGGCCCGCCCCGATCTGCCGGATGCTACGATGTGCACTTTTTTTGTTATTCTTCTTCTCTAGCCTCCCCCGTTTTGTTTTGCCCCCCCCCTACTTCATTTACACTACTTTCTCTTCTGCTTCCCACACGGACGGGGTCTCTCGTCTGAGCCTCAAGAATTTCCTTGGCTGCGAAAGAAGCCATTTCCTTATGCCAAGTGGCTGCTAGTGATTGCCTGTCTTGTCTAGACGTCTGTTGCTTGTACATGAACTAAAAGCCCTCTTGCCATTCATTCGATGTCCAATGTCTATTGTGTTCCACACCAGTTCTTTCCATGGAACCACCTGTTGAGGGCCATGCTCCTGAAATTTCCGGATCGGCATGTTTACTGTCTTTATTGTGCAACCCCCAGTGGCTGTCGTTTGGATGACTGAGATACGTTTGTTCGAGGACATGAGAAACGAAAGCCAGCATGCCTTCAACATCTTAGTGCTAATTCTGCACAAACACTATCCACTGCAAAACGTCTTGGCCCACGGCTTGGCTCCTGGTTGTCACCACAACAATGCCCGGAAGACCCCAGGATGGCGGTGCCAGGACGGACATCACTCCTGACAGTTTTGTCTATGAGCAGACAGGCAGCGATGGTGATGGGAGAAGCACCAATTCCAGCCAAAGCCTGCCGCCTGATTGTTGTCCCCCATATTGTCCAGTTTGCTCACACGACTACCAAAAGACCTACGCCGGCAACAGCCTGTCCAGCATGCACGGATCCAAAAAGAGCAGAGCCCCATCGTCCTCGGACACCAACAGCACTGACATCACGGACTTTGCAGACGCCTTGGACACCACCAACTCCGCAGACACAGCCACCGCGACAGCACAGCGGCAACACCAGGCCAGAGGTGGAAGCAAGGCCACGGAGGCCGTGAATCCTGCTCGTGCTCTGCCATCCCCACCCCGCAGGACACACACCACTGGTGCATCTGGTGTGTCTGGCGTGTCTAGTATGTTTGCCCACCGGGCGTCCCGGCAGTCCACGCATCATCTACCACACCACCTTCCTCTCCTGGTCTCCTTCCCGGGCAATGATCCTGCTCTCGCCTGCTGCCCCACCCCAACGCCCCGTCCTGGAAGTCACGTCTTATCTTCTCGCCCTGCTCACCATTCCTCTCTGCCATCATCGTTTGCTTCTGTCTTCGCCTCCTCCTCTTCTTTCGCCCTGCTTGTCTTTTGCTTGTTTGGCACCACCAAGTGAGGCCGTCCATCCCGCAGCCACTGTCCGCTGACCCTCATGAAAACGCTCATCTACGAGACTGGGCAGCTGGCCACCGCCCCTGGTGCAGTTTTGCTCCATGGCCGCGCGGAAAGAACAACACTAACAAGAGAACAGTCGGGCGAAGTGAGATGCCTGCTGCCGTAGCCATGTCGGAGGATGAATCTGGGCGTGCGTCCCCCTCCGCACCCACACAGGATGGGCCTGCACCGGAAAGCCTCGCGCCAGCGGACAATGACTTCTCTGGTGTGGATGTGCCCGCCATCGAACTCGTTCCAGCACCGACGGCCATGGATGCTGCTACGTCAGAAGACGGCTATTTCTTCTTGCCTCGCAGCCAGGCGGCAACGCCTCTCGGCCCAGGACTTGCCAGGGATACTTGTGCCGCTTCTACTACCCCTACATCGCTGTTCCCGCAGCCTGCATCGCGGACCCCGTCCCCATCGAGTGCTTCTTCACCCCGGCTTCCGGTTCCCCTTTCTCCCATGCCGTTGTCACCACGGATGCTGTCCCCATTGCTTGAGACCGCGTCGTCTTCAGCCATGTTCTCGTTTTCGACATCCAAGCCGGCCTCGTCGCCTTCCATTTCTCCTTTGACGTCCCCTGCCGTGGCCTCTCAGCCAGCGAGAGCCGAGTTCTCTTCGATGCCACAGACACCCCCTCTGCCCACGGAGCGCCGGCCAACGGTCCGCTTCGATGACACGCCCAAGCTCAGTGCAGCCGAGGAGGCGGCCGCCGCTGCTAAAGCTGCCACCGCAACCTTTTCCATTTCCATGGCGGCAGCAAGAGGAGCATCGAGCCGGCCCGGGCCAAGGGTTGCAACAGTTGAAGATGATTCGTCGGGATCAACGTCAGCCTCGTCAACTCCGACGCCCGTGTTGGAAGCCGCTCCCGCGGGCAAGGCAGTGCAATATCCAGCGACAACGGCGACGGGAAGAGCCGCAGGAACAGAAACCACAGCTCAGCAGCCAGAAGCAGCACCAAGACCGACTACAGCATCGGACACAAAGCGGGAACCTAGTGAGCTGACCGCTGTGGACCGTCAATGGGGAGTGCTTTTTGACAACGGGAAGCCCACGAGGCGGTTTGATGAGGTCATGGAAAGTCTTGCGCAGTTTATGGTCGGTGTTCTGCTTGTCTCCTTGTTGGTCTATCTGTTTCTGACCCAAGCTGCAGATCGAACAGTTTCTTCCGCCTGCCAGCATCGTCATAGGGCCGAAGAAGCTGGCATCGTTCTACACGTTCCATCACCAGGACGACGACCCGATTGCACATGGAGGTGAGTCGCCGCGAGGGCACATAGAGGACGACAGGTGTTCGCTGCTGACCCCTTGGGCACGTCATAGCCATGTTGAACTCCCGGGACAAGGAGTTCCATCGCAAGCTGGGCGATCTCTACGAGGAGTTTGGCTGCCAGTACCACCTGGTCCCAGCCGACGATCGCCAGGCGGCACGACCACGCATCCCAGCCCTGACGCCTCGCGGCTTCACACGCTGGATGCAGCTGCACATCATCGCCTTCCCCGACGAAGAGGCACGCCGTCTGGCACACGTCGTCTCCAACTTCCCGCTCGAGGCCAAGAGCGCACTGGACGGCCGCAGAGAACGCCTGCCCAAGCAGATCTCTCGGTATCTCTTGCCGACGACGCCCGACCACCAAATCCGGAACCTCCTGCGACAGGCGGTGAAACGGCACTTTGGCGAGTCCTTTCTCGCCGCGCCCCCTCTTCCACCTCCCCCATCCCCGCCGCCTCCGCCGCCATTGCCTACTCTCATCCTGGGGCCAGCGCTCCATCCAAACGATGCTGCTGCTGGGCCCCGGCCCGGCCTTTTGAGGCAGCCATCGACCACTTCCCATCCGTCTGGCTCGGGCCGCCAACGAACGGAATCCTTCCGCAGCAGCTCCAGGGCACCGCCTCCATTGGACAGCAAACGTCCTCTATCACCGCTGTCGCCCGTAGGGAAGGACAAGCACGGCGAACTGCAGGAACCGAACTACCGCCATGCGTCGTACTCGATGCCGGCGCCGTCTAGCCCAGCCCAACCCGGCGGAGAGAAACGGCCACCGGCTAGAGCGGACGAGCGGTCGTCCTGGGATCCCGAACCCGGACTGCTTCTGCCTCCCACAGCCTCGGCCTCGTCCGCATCGGGCCCTCCCCACAGCGGTTACCATTCAGACACCCACTACAACCACCGCAACAGCAGTAGTGCCAGCGACAAACCCCGGCACAGCCAGAGCCGGCCGCGGCGCATGAGCCACAGTACGTCCAGCACGGCCGTGTCCAGCAGTCCCAGCGGCGGGGACCGCAACAGCAACGACAACCGGTATCCTCCGCCATCGCCGTCCGCGGCCACACGTACGGGCCGCGGCAACTCTGTCAAAAATCTGTTCTTTGCCGCGATTGGCGCTGGCGCCGCCGCGAATGCTGGGGCCTCTCCGACCCCTGGGGCAGGAATGGGAGCGGCAGGGGGTTCAAGCGTGGGCAGCAGCCCTGTTGCCGCCCCAGGCAGCCCCGCAAGAAGCTTTTCCAACACGTCGGCACGGCGGGCCGCCAGTCCCCGGGGCAGCCACGGACGTGAGCATCGAGACCGCCGGGGGGGGTCCCGGGACACGCGGGACCACCGGGACCTGTCGCAGGAGTCCCGTGAATCGCGCGACCGCCTGGACCCGCGGGACTCACGCGACCGACAGGACATCCGTGATCTCCGCGAGTACCGCGACCACCGCGCCTCGTACCCCCCAGGGGAGAAGTACGCGACCCGGGCCAGTGGTGCTGCAACGAGCAACAGCCTCAGTCCACTTGCTTCGCCCAATGCGTTTGCTTCCAACGGCAGCGGCGGCCGGCAGCCGGCGATCGCGGGGCGCCGGTCATCCTTCCTGAGCCCACCCACACGCATGTCCATGGACTCTGTGCACGGCGGTTCGATGTCCAGTCTCGCGAGTGTGCCAGCCCGACCGTCGCCGCTGCAGATCATGGAGCCAGTGGATGCCTGGAGTCCAGGCCGCGACGAGGAGCGGGGACGGGACCGCGATCGCGATCGGGACCGAGATCGGGACCGAGGCCGGGACCACAACCGAAACAGACATTCCAGCTACGATAGCACCGACCAGGTGTCAAGCACCATCCGACGCGATCGTGACCGGAACGCAGGAGACCACCACCGCCGCGACAAGGAAGGCAGCAACCGCGATCGCGAGCGGGACAGAGACAGGGACAGAGACCCAGCCCGGGACCGCGGTCGCGAACAAGACCCAGACCGGGACCGCGACCGGGACCGCGACCGGGACCGCGACCGAGATCGCGACCGAGACCGCGACCGAGACCCGGACCGCGACCGGAACCGGGACAGAGACAGGGACAGGGTCAGGGACAGGGACAGGGACCGCGAGCGAGACGGCAGAGTCTGGCAGTCCCGCCGCAGCAACTCGGACGTCCAGGCCGGCACACCGCCGGCGTATCCGCGTCCACCCGCCACGTCTCTGCAGTCGCTGTCGTCGTCGTCGTCTGTCCCGGCGTCGCCCGTTCCCCGGCCCCAGCGGCCGCGCAACTCCGTGCTTCCGCCCGTTGTCGTGCAGGTGCAGAACGCCGCCACAGCCGCCGCCGCCGCCACAGCACCCCGGCGGGCCAGCTTTGCCATGAGCGGGCCCTCCCTGGCCGACGGCACCGCCGCCGGCTCCCCCCCGCTGCCGTCGTCTGGCTCTTCGTCGTATTTGTCGCCCCCGACGGCACTGCCCCGCTACGACAGCGACAGCAGCGCCCACTACCCCCCGGCGCCGCGGCGGTCGTCGGTCTCGGTGGCCACGGTGGGGCGACCGGCGTCCAGCCCGCACGATTCCCCAGACGAGCCAGGCGACGGCAGCGAGGTGGGCCAGACGTGGGACGACTACCTTCAGCTGCGGCGTCGCGACAGGAAATCGTCCCTGCGGTAGACGACGCCACACATGTTCAAAGGACCATGTACAGTTGCTGAACTGCCTGTCCTAATTTATTTCGTTGATTTGGTCCCTTGCACCAGGTGGGCCCTTAGATTGTCATTTTCCAATAAGAATCTCTTCTTTGCAAAAAAATGCGACAAGACGCAAAGGGGGAGGGGGGGACGGGGGAAGGAGAAAGTAAACAAAAAAAAGGGGGGGCAGCAAAATCATTCATACCCCGTCCCCCCTCCCCCTCCCAACACGCTACAGCTGGCTTTTTAGACAACCCAGCCGCCATCACGGTCGCCATCACCGCTGCTATCGCCCCCTCCCTCGGCCCCCCATCCGTACACCCGCAGCGGCACTGCCGCCTCGAAGCTCTCGCACGCCAGCGTCTCGGCCGCCACCAGCACCAGCCCGCCGCGGTCGTCGCTGGACACCTCCTCTAGCAGCGGCGGTGGCGCCCGGGCGCGGCGGCGGTCGCGGCGACGGCGGCCGCTGCGGCGCTGCGCGTGCCCGCCGCTGCCATCGCTGTCGCTGTCGTCGTCGCCCTCCTCGTCATCCTCGCCGCCGTCGTCCTCATCCGCCTCCTCGTCGGCGTCGTCCTCCTCCCCCGGCACGACAAACTCGATGCGGATCCGCCACTCCAGGCTGACGCCGCTCGTCACAAACTCGGGCGTGGCCGTCGTCGGGATCGTCGCCGCAAACACAAAGCGCCGCCCGTACAGCGTGACCTCGGACAGCGATGCGTACACGCGCCGCGTCACGCGCTGGATGCTGGCCTCGGACCGCAGCGCCAGCGACGGGTCCACGACGCGCTCGTTGGTCTCGAGCGCCGCGTGCACCGCGTAGCACCGCATCGCCGCCCCCTGGAAGTCCACCACCATCGTCACCGTCTCGCCCAGCCGGTACGCCGGCCGCGCCAGCAGCACCGTGCCCACCTTGCGCCCGTCCCGCGCAATCTCAAACCGGTTGGCGCTCACCACCGGGCCGCGCCGCGGCGACGCCGCGCCGCCGTTGCCCGCATCGCCGCCGTCCGACACGGCCCCCGCCCGGTTGCTGCGGAGAATTGCAAGGTCGATCGCCTCCCGCGACGTGAGGGCAAGATAGGGCCGCGCCGCGATGCTCGTGCTGCTGCCCGTCTTCTTCAGAGTGCTGCTGCTGTTGGCGTCCGTGTTGTCGCCGGGCCAAAACACCGACGAGGCCGTGGACGCGCGCCGCGAAGAGGCCGCTCCAGGCACCAGCAGATTGGCAGCCGACAGATTGGCCGTGGGCGAGATCAATCCACTGCGGCGGCGGCGGTGGTGGCGCCCGGTGTTTCCACCGCCGTCGTCATCGTCGTCCTCATCCGCATCCGCATCCCTTTCGCTGTCGCGGGCGTTCTGTTTCAGCAGCTCATCCACGTACAGTTTGAAGTCGCGGAGGCCGGCCGAGGCCGCTCCACCAGAGGCAGCGGTGATAGTGGTCGCAGTCGAACTCCGTCGGCGTGCCATCTGCGATGGCTTCTGTGGCTCTTGCGGGCCACCCAAGGTCCAGGGCCGGTGCCGCTCCTTCTCGGACACGGGCCGCACGACGGCCTGGTCCCGCAGCAGGATGTACGGCGTCATGAGGTCGTGGCCGAGAACCTCGCCGTGGTTGTTGACGCTGCCCAGGACGCGAAAGGGCACCTCGATGGACCGCATGCGCTGCTCCTTGGGCGTCGTGCCCGGCCGCTGCGTGCCAATGACGAGCCCGTACGAGATCTTCATGACCTTTCCGCGGTGAGAGGGCGGCAGGCCGCGCGGCAAACGAAAGGTATACTCAAACGTCCTGCTCTCGCCCGGTGCCAAACGCAGGTCGACAAAAAGCACAGACTGGGGCGTTGACAGCAGCGGTACGGCTTTGGCGCTCGCCCGGTCCCGCATCTCCCGGATGGTGCTCAGCTCGCCGCCGCCGGTAAGAAACTCGCCAAGCGAGCTGGCCAGGCTGCCCCAGCCACCGATGCCGCCGCCGCCCGCGGACAGCGGCCCGCCTGTTCTGCTGCTGCCGTTTCCATTGCCCGTGCCCTGGCCGTTGCCGTTCGCACCGCCACGGCCGCTCCCAGCAGCAGCAGCAGCAGTGCCGCCGCCGCCACTGCCGCCGCCGCCAAAGCCAAATGTAAGCGCACGGAAAAGGCTGCTTTCACGCTTGTTTCCGCCGCTGGTCTCCAGACCGACGACGCCGCCGCCCTGATCACCGACAACACCCTTGCGCTTGACCTGCTCAAATGGTGCCAGGTTGACGAGCGACCCGTCGAGCGTGAACGAGCCCTGAATCTGGGCATACCCCATCATGAGGGTCTCCGGTGCTGCTGCTACTGCTGCTGCTGCAGATTGCGCCCCCATATTGGCATTCGCTGCCGCTGCAGAGGTGGACGAAGACGCGGGATGCGATGCGATCCTTGCGCCCGATCCACCTGCCGTCGCAGTTGCTGCGGCGGCGGCAGCGGCGGCCGTTCTGGCTCTCTGCGACAGGCTCTGGCTGGCCTGGTGCGGGTGCAGCTGCTGGGATTGCTGGTACGCGTGCGTCTGGGGCGACAGCAGCAGGCTCGACGACGATTTCCGGTGCCCGTGCTGCGGCCGGCCAGCCCGCATGGCCTGGCCCAGGTACTCGGAGGCCAGCGTCTCGGAGGAGTGGTTGCTGATGGAGTAGAACTCGCCGCTGCTGCGCGGCGTGCCCGCGATGCTGGTGGTCGAGAGGACGCGCGCCTCGGCGGGGGGCGGCGTCCCCGATGCGATCGAGGAAGGGTCTTCGTAGATGGCCGGCACGGCCGGGGGGCCCGTCACGACGTTGGGAAGCGCCGGCAAGGGTTTTTCGTCCAGGCCTCCGCTGAAATCAGGCGACGGGGGTGATAATGGATCACCCCCCTCGTCAATCGGGGAAGAGAACACGCCGCTGCGTGTGATCGAAGGGGTGGGTGGCGCGGGAGCCGCGGGAAAGGTAAACTCGGGGTACGATTCGGACGGAGTTCGTGGCGACGGGCGGCGAGGGATGGTGGCCGTGTTTGGCATGGATGCGGAGCTCGTCAGCCGGCCGTTGCCGCGCATCCCGGCAATGTGGTTTGGCTGGCCTCGGTCTGTGCTGGCGAAGGAGTTAAAGAGCGGCGAGGGCTGAGAGGAGAAGGCTCGTGGCGGGTTTGTTGCTGGATGGGTGCCGGTCAGTCAGCATGAGCCATTGACGATTGCAATAGAGAGGAAACAGAAAAGCAAGTCATCTCACCCGATCGAGGCCCGTTGAAAACGGCCGTCCCCCGCGGCCCAATCTGCAGACTGGACGCGCGCGAATGGCCACGGACGGGACGTCCGCCCATCGCCGCCGTTGCCGAACCCATCAACTGGGGCGAGCCAGCCGTCCCAGAGAAGCCGGACGCGGCCATGTCTGGAGAAGAGGCAGCGGTGCCGGCCGAGGAGATGGACACAATCGAGAGGGACCGATGATGGGTACGGCCACCACCGCTGCTGCCTCCCCCACTGCCATGTCCAGAACCAGCGTTGGCCGGGTCGGCTCGCCGGCGGGCTGCCACAGCGGCGACGGTGGACGCGGCTGACGTTCCTCCCCCTCCTGTGGGCGGCGGACCGCTCAGAGACTGGCTGCCGCGCTGGTGGCGGCCGCGACCCGAAGACGATCGCGGCAACGGCGGCGGTGCGAGTGTGGAGGGAGACGAGAGCGAGGATGATGCGGCAGGAGGTTGCGATGGGGGCAGGCGGGCACGGTCGACGCTGTAGCCATTGGAGATGCGGCGGTGGGCATCCGACGCGGACAGCTGCTGGTGGCGCTGCTGGAGCTGCTGGAGCTGGGACGCAGCCGGTAATTGGGGCGACAACGCCGACGACTGCTGCTGCTGCTGCTGCTGTTGCCGCTCCTGCACTGACTCCGCGACGTTGCTAAAGGTGATGCGGCAGCGTATGTCGTCGCCGGAAAACACGGCCGGCTCGTACCACCGCACGAACACGCGTATGTTGCTGTTGCTGGGCAGACGGCCCGCGTCGGTCGATGTGAAGAAGCTGCTGCCACCGCCCAGGCCCAGGCCCAGGCCCAGGTCGGGCGCCATAGTCCTGCGTTAGGCTATGCACACCGGCAGTCCGCTGCACCAACCACAGCTAACAGGATACGGTGTTGTTCTCCCAGCAAAAGGTCGAGATCGAGACGGGGGGGGAGAGGACGAGACAAGACGGCGCGGCGCAGGTCATCGGCGTAGCAACTGCATTGGTGCAGAGATGATATCGTCGGATCCGGAATTCCGGGCGAGAAGACGGTGTGTAAGTCGGCGTGTAGAGAAACGATCGAATCAAATCGGGATGGCGAGGACTTGATGCTGGGTCAAGGGGGGGGGAGCTGATGTGCAGCTTGCTGCTTCGGCGCTACGATGCGGAGACACATCTCGAGCTATTAGTCAGGCGTGCACGTGCAGCACCTAGGGGTGAGCCACGGAGACGTCAACAACAACAAGCAAAATCGAATTGTCCAGCTTTTACATATCCTAGTAATAATAAAAGTAGAAATGGGTGTGATTCTGTTCCACCTTAGCTCTTTGCTGCTTTGAATAGTTTGACGGCATGGTCTGCCGCCCGCGTCTCGGCATCCTCGGTGGAGATGCCGTCGTGGATCTCCGCCACGCACGTCCCGTCAATAAACAACCGACAGCCGTAGACGGCCGTGTTGGCGTGGCTCTCGTCTATGGGTGCTGTTTTTGTCTCGCTGTCACCTTCGCTGCCCTCATCCTCATCGTCGTCGCTGTCGTCGTCGCTGTCGTCGTAGATTTCACTGCCCGTCTTCGCGGTGGTGCCTTTCGCCGTCGTCGCATGCAAACGCTCGTACCACACCTTGCGGCCGCCCGTCAGCATACCCAGCTCCTCTTTTGGGTGCAGCAGGTGGATGTCTTCGTCCAGCACGCGCTGCAGGTAGGACAGCACGCCCATACGCTCCAGCAGCGCCTCCACCGGCGCCAGCGACCCGGAGTCGACCCAGATGGCCCCCAGCACCGACTCCACGACGTCCGAGTAGAGCTTCTCGGCATGCAGCTGTCCCAGAAGCACCCACGGGTACGTGTGGCCGTTCCAGAAGGCGTCGAGCAGCGGTGCGCGCAGCGCCGCAAACCGCGCCGCCGTGGCCTGCTGGGCGAGGACCATCTCGCGCGAGGCGCCGTGCTTCAGGAACGCGCACAGCGGCATCTCAAACACGGACTGGCGCGTCTTTCCGTCGACATCCACCTCCATGGCCGGCTCTTTGACAGAGAAGGCCATGGCCGCGAAGCCGAGGAAGCCCGCGTTGCCCAGCGTCGTCCGCAGCAGGTGCATCTTCTGGTGCGTCAGCGGCGGGTCCTGCACGCGCAGCAGGCGCTGGGCGAGGATGTGGTCCAGCAGTGCGTCGCCGATAAACTCGAGCCGCTCCAGACAGCCGCCCTGCTGGTCGCCCGGCGTCGACGCGTGCGTCATCGCTTCGGCCAGCAGCGACTTCTTGGTGAACGTGTACCCCAGGAGCGCCTCCAGCGCGGGCGGTGGCTGCCACGGAGGCACGTCCGGCGCGGCCGCAAACAGAATGGCACGGCCCTCGTCCAGCCGCATCCACGGCACGTCGGGAAGGAAGAGCCGGATGCAGTCCAGCGCGACCCCGTCGCCGCCGTCGATACGGTACGCGCCGATGAGCGCCTCTACAACATCGGCCAGCGTCTTGGTGGACATCTGTGCCGGCAGCGAAGCCGCCTCCGTCTTGCCAGCATCCGGCACGGCCGCAAGCTCCTCGCACTGGCTCTTCCAGGTCTTCAGTGACCACTTTCGGGACACGATGAACCGGTCCAAGCCAAAGTCGAGCGCCGCCCGGCACAGCCGGGAGTTGGCCACCAGCCGGTCCTTGAAGAGCGACAGATGACCCTCGGGCGCGTAGAGATCTAGAAGAGGACGTCAGACGGACAAGAAAACAAGACCCGAAACTGAAACTGTAACACAACAAACAAAACACCTACTCTGCGCAGCGCAGTTCACCGTCGCGCACACCTTGAGCATCGAGTCGCCAATAAATTCCAGATACTCATAGTTGGTCGGCAGCTGTGCGCCGGGCGTGCTGATGGCCGTCGTCACCAGCGCCTTGTTGCGCAGCGGGAGCTGGCCGAGGGGCGTCGTTTCCAGCAGCGCCCCCGCCGCCAGGTGTGCCTCGACGACCTGCGTCAGCGGCGGGATCAGCGCGCCCAGCTGCACGTACGCCATCGGCAGCCTGTCCACGGTGCAGTCGGCGGCCAGGAGCACGCGCGGATAGGGGCGTAGCCGCGGCGCTTCCACGGCCGGTTCCGCGCTGCCATCATCATTGTCTTCGTCGTCTTCATCCTTGTCTTCGCCCTTGCACGCGTCCTCATCCTCGTCCATGGCCGCCAAGCCTGGCGTCTTCTGGAGTAGCCCCGTCGTCTTCGGCCACGGCCGCACCACGACGTAGCCCGCGTCGTCTGGTGCCTCTTCGAAGCCCTTGTACGGCTTCCGGATGAGATCAATCGGCGGCTTCGACGGCATGTACTCCTGGTAGATGAACGGCGCACCCACCGCGTCCCGGACCAGATGGGTCAGCTGGGGCGAGACGAACAGCGGCGTGTCTGCGAACAGATCGGGCGAAAACGGCCGTCCGGCAAGCGAGTCGGGGTCTGTGAGGTGCTCGTCGCGGCACACCACGCGCACGGTCCGATGCTTGTCCGTGATGGGCCACCGGTGCCCAAAGGCAGCTTTCAGAAGAACGCCAGCGTGGTCGCTGTCGTTGGTCCCCACGCTGTTGTACTCTCCCGGCCCCGAGCCCACGGGGATGCTCTGCGCTGACGAAATGGTGACGGTCCACGGCCGCCGGGACTCAGGTGTCCAGAACAGCGAGAAGGCCGGGATGGCGCCTGGGAGAGGACGGGGAAGCACAATGTCAGCGTCGCACAGCTCGGACCCGATGCTATTAACGATCCGGAGCCTATGGCTGTAGACTACACTGGCAGGCGGCGGAGGGGGCGGCATGAAGGAGCTGCTCGTTGCTGGCGCGTGGGCGGCCGTCAGCGCAGCCCAGCCCTGTGCGAGGTCGGCCAGTGGACGGTACGCTGCCTGGACGGCAACAACACTCGGACGACCTTCGATCTTCCGGGCAGCAATGGGATCGTCTGCCGGCCGGGGCGGAAGGAGGTTATCACTCAGCAGACCGGCCTGGTAGAGGCCCCGGTAGGCCTGGTGGGCGACGTCTGCACAGGCGTCGGCCTCTGTGCGCCAAAGGTATTCGCTGCGGAAGCGCCGCAGGTGCAGTGGCAGCGTGATGGGCAGCCGCACGTCGGCCGAGAGGCGGCCGGTCGCCGGATCCGTGTGGATGAAGTAAGCCGGCCGGAAGTCCACGTAGGCGGCCGAGGACATGGTGGCGCAGAAGTGCGCCAGGTGCTGCTTGGCGTCGCGCGCCGAGAGCCGGGCCTGCGTCTCGGGCACGCATATCGGCGGCAGCAGCCGGTCGGTGAGCTCGGACGTGGCCTCCAAGGCCGACAGCTGCTCGATCTCGCGCAGGCTGTCCTCGTAGCGGCCCTTCATCTCGGCCTCCATGGCCTCCCACTCGAGCGAGAGCTCCTTGCCGGTCGCGGGACAGACCAGCAGATGCAGCTCCGAGTTCTCGTCTCGGGCGCGGCCGCGTCGCTGGATGAACGCCTTCAGGCTCGTCAGCTCATCAATGCAGGCCACCAGGTTGCACGCCGGAATGTCGATGCCCTCCTCGATGACGCTCGTGGCCACAAGCAAGTTGATCTGTCGCGTACGGAACCGGTACAGCGGCTTGCGTCCGTCCTTAGGGGCTAGGCAGAGAACACTGCTAAGGCCGCTGTCGTACACCTTGGACATTCCCACGACATGCGCGGTGCGGAAGCGCGGACGGACGTGGGGGTGCACGGCGAGCACGCGGGCCAGAACGGCGGCCATGGGCTTTTCCCGCACAAACACGATACCGGTAGGCTTGTTCCCGCGGCAGCCCACGAGAATCTCAGCCAGCTTCTGGACCTTGGATGACAGACCCGCGAAAAACGCCGGTTGGTGCTGCTCGTCGCGGGGGTCCGGCGGCCGGACGGCCTGGATGCGATCTAGGACAGACATCAGGTACGGCCGCGTGGCCGTGGCCTCGCTCCACGTCTTCTTGGCTGCCTTTGCGCATCGCCGCAGGACCTTGTGCACGTAGTATTCGGCAGCCCAAGATCCGAGCTCTTCGTTGATCGTGCCAGCACGCCGCTCAAAGGTCTTGATAAACTTGCGGGCAGACTCGACGGTTTTGCTCGCGACTTGGATGCTAGGACGCAGCTCTGGACGCAACGCGGCGACTTCCTCGGCGTGGTGCAGCTGTAGGAGCTGCGCGAGGTTGGAGTCGGTCGCAGAAAGTTGGCCATCCCAGGGGGCACACAAATGACGGAAGCTGGACGGCCGGTTTGTGTGCGCCATTAGGTCTTGGCGATGGATGGTCGGAGCCACACAGAGAGCATCCAGCGTGTGCTCTAGCTTCTCAAGACCACCAAGCTTTGTTCCCTGGACCGGACTGGCAGTGAGGCCGAGAATGGCTGGACATTTCTTGCCAGTTTGTAGATCGCGGTGATAAAACTCGTTCATAATCCTGCTGCCGGGACTCTCTTTGGCACAACCGTGGGCTATAACAGAAAGCTCTGTGTTAAAAAGAGAAGCAGGGCAGACGGCGCACAGCGAACCAGACTCACCCTCGTCAAACACAAGCAGCGCAATGGACTCCATGTTCACAAAGCCATGTGCCAAGGCGTGCTGAAGGGAAAATGCATGTTAGAAGAGTCAATACATCCGGTGCACTCGGCAGGAGATGCCTCACAAAGAGCACTTGAGGTGTGGCGACGACAAGGCGGACGTTGAAAAGGGCGTTTTCCCTGCACAGGCGTATCAGAAACAAAGCAAAGAAGCAAAACGAAGAAGTTCCCCGACATACCAGAGCGTCTGAGTCGACCAGGTATCGATTCCGCTCTGGCTGGTAAAAATCTTGGCCTGTACACCTGGGATGTTGGCCGTGATGGCGGCAAACTGCTGGTCACATAGAAGCAGTGTCGGCGCCAGAAACCAGACACGCTACGGGGTCAGCGTGCAGACATTGGCAAGTGTGTGGAAAAGATATATACGCACTTTGTTATGCGGCGACCGGTCCAGCTCAGCGCGAATCCGGAGGATGGCACTGGAGGGTCAGACGAGCAAAGAGGCCAGAGAGGGATGGACGAGGCCAGGGCCTTACATACATGCGCGTCTTGCCTGTCCCAGTATCCATCTGAGGAGGTCAGTGGCCGTGCCCGTATGAGCCAGAGGAAGCGTCTGGACTCACCGCGACAATGATGTTCCGCCGAAGGCTTTCCTCAAACATCTCGAGCTGGTAGGCGCGCGATGCGGAGAGCAATACATCATCCACGGGCCCGGCGCCGGGGTGCAGAGCCGGCGGCACAGCACCCAGCCTGCTGCCGGCTGCCGCCGTATCGGTCGACAGCACCATTTCATCAGAGGCGCTGGTCTGCACTGTGGGCGAGACTGTTTCCACTGCGCAGGCAGCGTTTGGAGGTTTCAGGCGTCCTAGACCTTCTTGCTAGCACCGCAGGGCAGCGAAGAGGAGATTCGGTGACAACTTCGACCGGACTGTCTCTGCACATGTAAAATGTCGATGTTGCTGCGCAGGTGGTGAATCAGGAAAGAGGTGGTCGAGGCGGCTGGCGGCCCGGCCCCACTCTAGCCTCGTCTCCAAACTGTCCCGCCCGAATTTCGTCGTCCCGTCTCATCCCCCGCGTCTGGCCGTTTCCATGGCCCGTACCGCCCACGAATGATATGAAGCTGTATGCCGCCGGCTTCAATGCGTGGAACCAACTTCGGTTTTGGCCGCAAGCCCGGGGCGGTGCTGCGGCGACCGACAAGGAGGACCTTGACCCCGAGGATGTCGCGGCTTTTGCCTGTGTGCTCGAGGACGACAAGATTGAGAACTTGCAGCCCCATCTGACCTACACAGCGGGTACGGGTACACAGTGCGCGAGTGCCGGGTGCCGACAGGAGGGCTGACGCGATTGCAGTGACTACATCCAAGGGCCGATTGCTGGCCGGCGTGCCGCCGGAGGCTGTCGCCGCAGGTACCATAGACGGCGCGTATGTCACGAATCTCAAAGGCCAAGTTGTGGGTGCGCTATTTTCCTTTCTCAGTTACACTTTATCTCAATATCCTATTTGCTGTTCTCTACTAACAGCCCAGTCCACGACCAGGGCCGACTTCTCCAGTATGCGACCCTAGACGACTATATCACCAGTCGCCTTGATGGGCTGCCAAGGCAGACGGCTAGGTGCACAGTCCTGGACATGCCCCGTGGCACGAAAATTGTGCAGGCGGTTGCATACGACGCAGGTTTTGCCGCGCTGTCTGGCGACGGTCGCGTCTTTACCTGGGGCGACCCCCGTTTCCCCGAATGCCAGGGCCGGGATGGGTATGTGGGGAAGCTACGAGGAAGCAATCATACGAAAGAGAGATCAGACACGCTGACGAGATGGCCCGCTGCCTTTCCTAGGAACAGTCCTCCCTCAGACGACCCCGCCCCCATCCCCTTCCTCGACGACCTACCTACGGGCCCCGTTGTTGCCCTCGCCGCCGGCGGGTACATGCTGGCAGCGCGGACGCGTGGAGATGACCTGTACTGCTGGGGCGGGTACGCCGGGCGGGCGACGCGGGTGCTGCCGGGCCTGACTGGCGATCCGACGCCGATCATCGTGGATGTGGGGGACCACCACGACGGCCTGGACATTGCCGATGTGGGCGTGGGCGAGGAGCATATGATCGTGCTCGCCACCGACGGGTCCGTGTACGTCCGGGGCAGCAATACGAACGGCCAGCTGGGTCTCGGCGCCGTAGGTAGTGAACAGGGCGTCTGGCAGCGGGTAGACAATCTCGGGCTTGGCGCCGGCGAGCAGGTTATCGGCGTAGCGGCTGGGCCACGGAGTTCTTTTATTCTTGTTGGCGATGCGGTCTAGAAATTATTTCGCTTCAATTATAGCGATCAGCATTTTTGTCTGTTTTTACTTTCGTCTATGGTTTTTTTCTTCTTTTTTTTACATTCTTTTTTCTCTTTTTAATTTAAAGTTATAAACTTCAGGCTTTTCCATTCCTCTTCCCTCTTTCTCCCCTCCTTCCCTTTCCTTGTTCTTCTTCTGCTCCTTCCTTGTTTTCCTCCTCCGTATCTTTTGCTTTACGTCATACCAGAGTACCATTTTCGCTATCTCGTCACCCCGCTGTTTATGCGCGCCAATCCGACCAAACAACTCGCCCAAACAGCCGTCGGCAGCCTGCCACAAGCTCTTTCCTTGTTCCCGTTAGCTCAGGCACGAGCTTACGGCGGCTTACGGACGACCACAACGAGGTGAGAAGAAAACCGGAGCAAAGACGGACAAAAGCCTCACGAAACCACGAAACCGCAAGATTCGGAAACAAGGGAAAGCCGGAAAGGCCAGCCAGAAAAGACAGACGATTGCCCCGCGGTCGTCTCACTGCTCCTAGGCCACCATGGTCATCGTCGACGGCTACGAGTACCTCTCCGAGGAGGAGAAGCGGCTGCAGCAGGACCGCTCACGGGAGAAGTACTGGAAGAAATGGGGTTCCTACGTCGCCGAGAGGCAGTGGGCGACGGGTGAGTTTTCTCGTCTTCGGCGTTGGCAATGCCCGATGTGTGTTGCCCCGCGCAGCGTCTATCCGCTTCTAACATCCACCCTCCCCCAAAGTGCGTGAAGACTACAGCCACGACGGCGATGCTTGGAGCCGTACGTTCTCTTCTTCCCTCGTCTGCTTCTCTCTGGCTTTCCGCCACTCCTCCTGACCCCCCTACTAGACTTTCCCCATGACCACGCTCGCTCGCGGGCATATCGCTGGGGCGAAGATGGCATTGCTGGCGTATGCGACACCCATGGCCTCGAAAACATTGCCTTTGCGTTTTGGAACGAGAAGGAGTACGTCTTGGTCTTGGTCTTGGTCTTGCTCCCTGCGTGCCTCTGCTGACCCCCGCCAGCCCATTCCTCAAGGAACGCCTCTTCGGTCTGTCCAATCCGCAGGGCAACCACGGCGAGAGCATCAAGGAATGCCACTTCCACCTAGACAATACCCCGGTATGTGACCCCCCAAGGAGCTTCCTAGTGCTGCTGTGTCTGGTCATTTAAGCTAATTTTGCTCTTCTAGACTGTACGTTGACTGCTGCGCTGGGTAACCTTGGTGATCCCGTCCACCTACTGACATCTCTCTAGCACTCTTACATGAAATACCTCTATAAATACCCCCAAAAGGCTTTTCCCTACGATGACATTATCAAGGAAAACGCCCGCCGTACAAAGCAGGACAAGGAATACCAGATTCTCGACACAGGCATCTTCGAAGACGACCGCTACTGGGACATCTACATTGAGACCGCCAAGGAGGATGACGATCCAGACGCGCTGTACTTTCGTGTCACTGCCTGGAACCGCGGTCCCGACCCGGCTCCTCTTCATATCATTCCACACCTGTGGTTCCGCAACACCTGGGCGTGGGGCCGCGAGAAGCCTGAGGACAAGCCTTCTATCGTCGCCCAGGATGAAAATACCGTGCGCTCCTCCCACCCGGTTCTCGGCGACCGCTACCTGCTACTGGCGCCCTCACCCAGCGTTGGGCCCAGCGGCGAGGACATCCAGCCCGAGCTGCTCTTCACCGACAACGACACCAATTTTAAAAAGCTCTACGACGGCGAGAACAAGACCAAGTACGTCAAGGATGCCTTCCACCACTACATTGTAGACGGCGAGAAGGACGCTGTCAACCCGGCCCGCACTGGAACCAAGTGTGCCGCCTCGTTTGCCTTCAACGAGGCCGGTGGCGTCGCCCCTGGTGAGTGCGCCGTCGTCCGCTTCCGCTTCTCAACGCGAAACGAGGCCTTCCTTGACGAGGAGGAGGTCGACAACCTTATCGATGCCAAGCGCGAAGAGGCCGACGACTTCTACTACCGCATCAGTCCCCTGCCTATGGCCGATGACCTGCGCAACATCCAGCGTCAGGCGCTCGCGGGCATGATGTGGTGCAAGCAGCATTATCTCTTCATCTGGGACCAGTGGGCCAACGGCGATCCCACCCAGCCGCCGCCGCCGCCCGGACGCAAGGCCCTGCGCAACACCCAGTGGAAGCACATGCACTGCGACGATATCCTCTCCATGCCCGACTCCTGGGAGTATCCCTTTTTTGCCGCCTGGGACTCGAGCTTCCACTGCATCCCCCTTGCCATGATCGATCCTGAGTTTGCCAAAAAGCAACTCGATCTCTACACCCGCGAGTGGTACTGCCATCCCAATGGCCAGCTGCCCGCCTACGAGTGGAACTTTGGCGATGTCAACCCCCCTGTTCACGCCTGGGCCACCTTCCGCGTCTTCAAAATTGAGCGCAAAATGTACGGCCGCCAGGACCTCGACTTCCTCGAGCGCGTCTTCCAGAAGCTGCTACTCAACTTCACCTGGTGGGTCAACCGCAAGGACCACGATGGCAAAAATGTCTTCGAAGGCGGCTTCCTCGGCCTCGACAACATTGGCCTGTTCAACCGCTCCGAGCCGCTGCCCACCGGCGGTGTTCTCGAGCAGGCCGACAGCACTGGTTGGATGGCTTTTTACTGTCTGTGCATGCTCAACATTTGCCTCGAGCTGGCCAAGTACCGCCGCATCTACGAGGACATGGCCACCAAGTTCTTCGAGCACTTCATCCTTATCAGCGATGCCATGACGTTCCGCATGGGCCAGAAGGACGAGTCGTCGCTGTGGAACGACGACGACGGCTTCTACTACGATGCCATCTCGTGGGGTGGCCCCTACATCCAGCAGCTGCCTGTGCGCTCGCTAGTCGGCCTGATTCCCATGTATGCCACCCTCACGCTCGAGCCTGAGCTGCTCAACCGACTCCCCTCCTTCAAGCGTCGTGTCGAGTGGTTTGTCACCCACCGCTGTGACGTTGCCGAGCGCAACATGGCCTCCATCCGCAAACGCGGTAAGGGTGACCGCATCTTGCTGTCCATTGTCAGCAAGGAACGTCTCGAGCGTCTTTTGAAGCGTATGCTCGACGAGGACGAGTTCTTCAGTCCCCACGGCGTCCGCTCGCTATCCAAGTACCACAAGGACCACCCGTACTCCATGGACGTGAACGGCCAGACTTTTTCCGTCGGCTACATTCCTGGCGACTCCGACAGCGGTCTGTTCGGCGGCAACAGCAACTGGCGCGGGCCCGTGTGGATCTGCGTCAACTACTTGCTGGTCGAGTCCTTGCAGCGCTTTTACCTTTTCTTCGGCGACACCTTGAAAGTCGAGTGCCCCGTCGGCTCCGGTGACTACATGCACCTGGGTCACGTCTCGGAGGAGCTGCAGCACCGCCTGCAGCATTTGTATGCACGCGGTGACGATGGCCGCCGCAGCATCAATGCTGGAAACGACCTGCTCGACTTCGACCCCCTGTGGAAGGACCATCTGTGGTTTTACGAGTTCTTCGACGGCGACACTGGCCGTGGCCTCGGCGCTACGCACCAGTGCGGCTGGACAGGCCTTCTTGCCCGCATGATCCACGATACCGGCGTTACCTGTCGCCTGCCCCAGACGCCGCGCACACCGTCTGCTGGAATGAACCACTATTTCGACGACGTCCTGCACCGTTACGACAAGGTTGGCACACCGCACCCGGCTTCTGGCATGTCTTCGGCGTTATCTGCTGCGTCAGGCCACACGTCGCGACCGGGCATGCTGCGTCGGTCGTCCACGGCACGGTCGATAGGCGCCCGCAGCGACTTCGCCATTGGGCCGAACGGAGAGGAAGAAGAGGACGAGAGTCACAACGGAGTAATTGACGAAGATGCGGACGACGACCTCGTGCTGCGGACGCGCCCACGGCGCAGTTTGTCACGTACGGGATCGGTCTACGGGCACAACGACCCGGAGCGCATCCGGCAGAGGGCTGAGGCGGACAGCCATCTGCACCGGTACATTGCAGACCAGCTACAGCGGATCAAGAGTGCGCAGAGCTTGAACGGTTACGAGCACGGAGACGAGTTCGAGGCGCAGGCCGACAAAGAGTAGGGAGAAGGCTTTCCCCCTTTCTTTCCTTTGTTTCTTTTTTTATCTGGACAGACCGACAGTACAGGATACACGCATGGCACAAGAAGATACACGCACGACACAGTAGAATAGAAGTTAAAAGCTAGCAGACAAAGAACGAGATGCAATCAGTAGAAGATAAACGAAGCAACCGATTCTCGTGGATTTGGCATTGTGTTTTTATTCTTCTGGCTCCTTCATGCACTCCGCTCCGCCCAACATTCTCAAACTGTTATCTCTTCTGCAGCGGAAAAAAATACATGTATATACAAAAGGCAAGGGTGTTGGGAACACGCCTCCTGAATTGGGTGGGAAAGAGCTTCTTTGGATTCTCCTTTCGTGTTCCGTTCTCCAGCGCCCTCTTCCTTCTTCTCCCTTCGTTTTGGTCTCTCCTTTACAGGTTGTCCGTCAGCAGCTTGTTCAGCTTGGCGACGCGCGCAGAGACGCTGAGGTCAATGGTCCGGTCGCCGATCTCGACGACGAGGCCGCCCAGAATGTCGGCGTTGACCTTGTTGGTCACCTTGAGCTTCTTGCCGGCGCCGACAAAGGCCGACTTGGCCACGGCCGTCTCGAGCCGCGTCAGCGTCTTGGCGTCGAGCGGCGTCGCGCTCGTCACCACCATCTCGACCTCGCCGTTCTTGGCCCGCAGCAGCAGGCTGAACTGGTCGACAATCGCCGGCAGCAGGCCCAGCCGGTTGTTCTCGGCCAGCGTCTCCAGAAAGTGCGTGACCGTCGCCTGGCTCGCGCTGCCCGTCGCCTTCTGCAGCTCCGCCACAATCTGCGACTTGTCGCCCGGTGCCAGCGTCGGCGTGGCCAGGATCGTCGCCAGCTTCGCGTCCTTGCGCAGCAGCGCGCCCAGCGCCTCCAGCGTCTTGGCCGTCGGGTCAAGGGACTTGGTCTTGATCGCAGCCGTGTACTGAACGGACGGGAAATGTGGTTAGTGCGAAGTGACGAGGGCGGATAAAAGCGCGCAAGATCCGAGGGATACACACCAGGGCCGTCGCGTAGGTGCCGTCCAGGCCAAAGAGCGAAATCGGGGGCTTCGCGTCCACGGCCGCCGGAGCAGCAGGAGCGGGGGCCGCCGCCGCAAAGCCGCGGGCCAGCATCGGCGTCGCAGCCACAACCGACCGGCGGGACGAGGAGGCAGCCGCCGTACGGGCCGCCAGCATTGCTTGTCTTGACAGCATCGTCGTGGGTGAGGGGGCGCGAAAGGGGCGGATGAAAAGTCGTCGGATAGGCTCGGAACCGAAGAGACGATGGACGGGCAGGCAATGAACGCAGTCGCGGCCTCTTCGAGAAGGGTTGGTGGTGGTCGGTGTGGTTGGTCAAGGGGGGGGAGTTCCGTGGGAAAATTAAAACCGGAAAATAAGAGGAACGAAAGCTTCTCGGGACTGGGTGGAAGGAACCGCTTCGAATTTTAGCTCGGCTACTTGTTCCTGCCTGAGGCAAACTAACCGGCTCGAGAATGCGCCCTGAAAATCACGCACACCGGCAGTGTGCGGATATGTGCATATTTTTTATCTGTATACACGAGCTGTCTCGGCAGCCAGGAGAAGCAAAACAAAAGAAAACGGCCATTGATGAGAAGAGGAAACCGGGTTCCCCGGTGCATTTCATTCCTGTAGCTGTGTCATGTCCTTTCCATCCGCTGAAAATTAAATAGAGAAAAAAGCAGAAAGACGCCAAATCAACGAAAGCAAGCAAAGGCAGCGCATCAAAACCTAGAATACAACTGAATAGCAAGGCCCCAAGCCTAGCAGCATGCCGGGATGAGCGTGTGCTCATGTGCAAGATCCCTCAAACAAGACCAGAAGAGGGGCAGAAATTCATAGCGAGGAGCCAACGTCGCCTTCCGCCCCCTTTAATCACTCCGCAGCATGCTCTCCACGAGGTCGCCTAGCGGGCCCCAGAAGTCTTTGCCACTCGCCAGGTTGTGGTCGTCGATGAAGAGGACGTACTGCTTGAAGCTTGTGTTGAGGTGTGGCTCGAGCCCCAGCTCGCGGATGACGGGGTAGTGGTGGCAGTAGATGTGGGCATACACGCGGTACATGCGCTTGAAGAGCTGTTTCATGATGGAGAGGAAGTTCTTGGGGAACGGCACGCCGATGCGACTGGGTAGGACCGCCTCGTTGTCAATGTTGCTCTGGACCCAGGTCATCAGCTGCTCGATGTATGCGGGCGCGGGCATCTTGGTCGGCTTCTTGTAGTTCTCGTTGTCTTGCCAGAGATATTCGAATCTGGCTAGGGTTAGCGACAGGCCCCTTCTGAGTCCGGTCTCTCTCGAGACGCATGAGCACATACTCATCGGTAGCCTTCATCTCTGGGCAAGACTGCGGCGAGCAGAACTCGGTGATCGCGCCGTACAGCAGGTTGATCTGGTTGTAGAAATCGACCACTACAAACGGTAAGCAAGGGAAGGAAGGGGGGGGGTAAGGAAGCTATGATCGCACTCACTGTTCACTGCCAGCCACTCGTTCTCGTCTTCGCCCTCCGGGAGCTTGACGATCTTGCGCAGACTGCCACCGCCAAGTGTCGCCTCGGCATACTGTCGCAGCTGGTAGCTTGTGCTGCCACCCTTCCCTGGAGCCCGCGGGCGGAACTGGTTGCGTGTGCGCTGGTTTCTAGGCAAAGAGAGAAAAGCGAGGTCAGTCAAAGGTAATGGTTGAGAAAAGACAAAGAAAAGCACGAGTAGCCTTACACTGTCGTCAAAAGCGAAGCCATTGTGATTCTCGCCTGATTGACAAGGGGAACAGAAGAAGCACAAGGCGAAGGGCGGAGAAAGAGCAATGCTAAAAGAATAACCGGAAGAAAAACAATGGAAAGTTTTGGCGACTGCGCAGGGTATACTCGTGGTAGCCGTCGGCAGCAGGCAGCGTCTTGCTTGGTTGGGACCCCTCCCCATCAACGACTGGCATGTTTACGCCGGTTGCCGTTTTGGGTTGGTTGCCAGGACTGCGGCTGCTTGTGGCTGAACTGTGGCGCGGCATGGGGGGGTTCGAACGACCAATGCCGGCTCTGCCTTCTATTCCATTCTACGAGTATGGGGAGAAGACGTCCGGAGCAGGTCGCTAAGCTATTTCGGGACTAAATCGATCTTTCGCCGCCAATGGCCGTTTTTGCCTTTTTTTTCTTTTTGATTCTTTTCCACCAAGCCGAGCTTCTCCAGAATTTTCTCACACCTTTTTCTTTTGCTCTCCCCCAAACCTCCCCTCTCTTCCTTCTTTCTCTCTTTTCTCTCTTCTCTGTGTTCATACAGACCTCCGTTCTTCCCTCCACGTCTCCCCCGATCTAGACTTACCCCTCCTCCACAATGCAGCGTGCTCTGACTGCCCGGACAAGGGCCTCGGCGCTCTCGGCGGCTTCTAGCGGCCTGCGGCCGTCGACCGGCCTCACCATGCAGCAGCGCCGGTTCGCCCATAAGGTCGGTTATATATGATACACAAAAGTCAAAAGGCTTATTTGCTTCCATAGGCACATGCTAACTAGAGGCAGGAGTTAAAATTCGGTGTTGAGGGCCGTGCCGCTCTACTTGCCGGTGTCGAGACTCTGGCCAAGGCCGTGTCGACAACTCTGGGCCCCAAGGGCCGCAACGTCCTGATCGAGTCGAGCTTCGGGTCGCCCAAGATTACAAAGGGTAAGCTCTTTTTTTTTCCACTATAAGCGCTCCGTCCGGCGTCTTTATACTGACTACCTCTAGACGGTGTGACTGTCGCCCGTGCCATTACCCTGAAGGACAAGTTCGAGAACCTCGGTGCGAAGCTTCTCCAGGACGTCGCCTCCAAGACGAACGAGGCTGCTGGTGACGGTACCACCACGGCTACGGTGCTGGCCCACGGCATTTTCTCCGAGACGGTCAAGAACGTGGCGGCCGGTTGCAACCCGATGGACCTGCGCCGCGGCATCCAGTCGGCGGTCGAGGCCGTTGTGGAGTACCTTCAGAAGAACAAGCGCGACATCACGACGAGCGCGGAGATTGCGCAGGTTGCAACGATCAGCGCCAACGGCGACACGCACATTGGCGCTCTGATCGCCAACGCCATGGAGAAGGTTGGCAAGGAGGGCGTGATCACGGTCAAGGAGGGCAAGCTGGTCAACGACGAGCTGGAGGTGACCGAGGGCATGCGCTTCGACCGCGGCTTCGTGTCGCCGTACTTTATCACGGACGCCAAGTCGCAGAAGGTCGAGTTCGAGAAGCCGCTGCTGCTGCTGTCCGAGAAGAAGATCTCGGCTGTGCAGGACATCATCCCGGCGCTGGAGATCTCGACGCAGCTGCGTCGGCCGCTTGTGATCATTGCCGAGGACATTGACGGCGAGGCCCTGGCGGTGTGCATCCTGAACAAGCTGCGCGGGCAGCTGCAGGTGGCGGCGGTCAAGGCGCCCGGATTCGGCGACAACCGCAAGTCGATCCTGGGCGACATTGCGATCCTGAGCAACGGCCTCGTCTTCACGGACGAGCTCGACGTCAAGCTGGAGAAGGCCACGGTGGACATGCTCGGCTCGGTGGGCTCCATTACGATCACCAAGGAGGACACGATCATGCTGAACGGCGAGGGCAGCAAGGACGCGATTGCGCAGCGGTGCGAGCAGATCCGCGGCGTTATCAGCGACCCGACGACGACCGAGTACGAGAAGGAGAAGCTGCAGGAGCGCCTGGCCAAGCTGTCGGGCGGCGTGGCCGTCATCAAGGTCGGCGGCTCGAGCGAGGTGGAGGTGGGCGAGAAGAAGGACCGGTTCGTGGATGCGCTCAACGCGACCCGCGCGGCCGTCGAGGAGGGCATCCTGCCGGGCGGTGGCACGGCCCTGATCAAGGCGGCCGGCCAGGCGCTCAACGACCTGAAGCCGGAGAACTTTGACCAGCAGCTGGGCGTCAGCATTGTCAAGAAGGCCATCACGCGGCCGGCGCGGAAAATCGTCGAGAACGCCGGTCTGGAGGGCTCGGTCATCATCGGCAAGCTGCTCGACGAGTACGGCGCGGACTTCCACAAGGGCTTCGACAGCGCCAAGGGCGAGTACGTCGACATGATCCAGGCCGGTATCCTGGACCCCTTCAAGGTGGTGCGCACGGGTCTGACGGATGCCAGCGGCGTGGCATCGCTGCTGGGCACGACCGAGGTCGCCATCGTGGATGCGCCCGAGGACAAGGCCGGCCCGCCGATGGGCGGCGGCATGGGTGGCATGGGTGGCATGGGCGGCATGGGCGGCATGATGTAAGGACGCTACGAAAAGAAGCTGGAGCCTCCGTTTTTGTATAACCACATATGAAAGCATTGCGCGTGCGAGCGTGCTTTGCACGGCGTGGGATGGATTTGGTCTGCGTGGTCCTGCTGGTCTCTGGGCTGGGAAAAGAGAAAAAAAAAGGGAAGGAAAAGCAGAGAGGGCGCAGTCTGCGCTCTTCCTTCTGCTCTTCTGGAGTTTTTTGTTTTCTTTCAAAAGGAGGGGGGTTATGGCGCAGGCGGCGTCTTTTCTGCTGGCCAACTCCTATCATGTGTATGATCTTTTTCTTTTTCTTTTTTCTTTTTCATGTTTGGCGTACCCATCTCCTCTCTATACCTTTGATCATCTAGACTTAAAAGAACAGTTGAAAAGGCAACCAGTTTGCAAAGAAAAAAGAAGGCAGCCTAGATGTTAAGTTGTAGCCTGCTACTTGTGTTGCCTACGAGTCTCGTATTATGAGTTTTCATGCAGGAGACGTGCGCCTTACGACGCCAGTGCGCGTCAATCGCCAGGCCAACCCCGCCGGCACGTAAGCTTTGCAGGCGTCGATACAGTGGATGGTGGGGGTGGCCGCCCTATCGCGGGCGCCTTGTGTCGCTATTTACTGCTCTGCTAGCCTCTCCTCGGAAGAGACACAGCCCCTCCTTCCGTCTCGCTCTTACCTCCTTTAGTCTCTTTTCTCTCCTTCCCTTCCGCACCGCTAGTTTCCTGTTTCTGTTCCGTTTCCTCTCCTTCTCCCTTCTTCGTACCACTCCATCCGCCGTCTCCGCCCTCGCAATCACCGTCCAGCGTCTTTTTGGTATGCGAGTCCCTCTTCGCGTTTCCTGTTCACTCTTGTTCTGCGTCAATCCCGCAATCTGTTTTGCTCGTTTTGTCTCAGCTGCTCCCCCGCTATTTATCGTTCCCCTCCCTACCCTTTTCTTCAACCCCAAGCCGGACATCGTTGCCGTCTACGTCTCGCTCGGCTCTGTCGCAAGGGGAACGCAGCCTCTTATCTCTTCGCTCTTTTACTGACCGCATGCGCTCTCCTCCGCTATTGCTCTAGCTCGCCCATACTTTCCATTATCTCAACCGCCGACACAGCTTCCCCCCTAAACCCTCCACAATGGTATGTTGGCCCTTCAGCTCATTGCAGCGTCTCGTCCGGTTTCCGTCTCCGCTTGAACTCCTTATGGTCAAGGAATTGTGCTGACCTTTTACAACAGTCTAGATCCGGGTAAGCTTGTACAAGCAGCAGTGGCGGCGCATCGCGGCGCTTGGCTGCGCGACGCCTCTAGTCCGCATCGCAATGCTCCCGCAGCCGCCTACCATCGTCGATCTTCAACACCGCTAACTCGCCGTTAAGTGCTTCCGTTGCGCAGGATTGCGTGACCGCCTACAACGAGCTCAAGCTCAGCAAAAAGTACAAGTACATCATCTTCAAGGTGTCCGACGACGACAAGCAGATTGTCATTGAGGAGACCTCGAACGAGAAGGACTGGGAGACCTTCCGCGAAAAGCTGGTCACCTCGACCAGCACGAGCAAGACGGTAGGTTTGCATTAAAACCCAGTGGAGTGAAGCAAGCTTCGAAGGACGTTGAAAAGCTCTCAAACTGACATCTGTCATAGGGTGCCGTCGGCAAGGGCCCGAGATTCGCCGTTTACGACTTCGAGTACAACCTTGCGTCGGGTGAGGGTGTGCGGTATGTCCACCCCCCTTTTCCTAGAGGCATTGACGTGCATGCTGACAACATTTTTTTCCAGGAACAAGTTGACCTTCATTGCATGGTCGCCGGATGATGCGCCGATCAAGCCGAAGATGCTGTACGCCTCGTCCAAGGATGCTCTCAAGCGTGCCCTGACTGGCATCGCCGTCGAGCTGCAGGCAAACGACGAAGACGATATCGAATACGACACCGTGCTCAAGACCGTCAGCAAGGGCCTGGCCTAGACGAGAGAGCGCCCTCACACCCGAAACTGGACCCCAGCCATCTGTATGCGACATGAAATCCTACCCACGATGAATCAAAGAGACGAAAAAGGAGAGAGGGTGAGGCGTTCAGTGAACCCGTGGAAACGCTCTTCATATGGCGAGAATACGAATCCTTTTCAGAGTGCTCCTATGATACGTGGTTCGATAAGAAGGGATTTCAATGTTTCGGACTTTCGAAAGTAGAGGGAGACCATGCATGGTTGGGAGAGAAAGGACGATGTTGATAGGAGACAGAAACTCTCTTCTGCTGGGTGCCTGTTTTTCATATATAGGGTTTTGCCGCTTCTTCTTGCTGGTGTGTTTCGTTTCATGCAACCTCTTTTGCCCTCTCACATTCGTGTCAATCCTCCCGATTCTCCCAGGCCCTCAGAAACAGACTAAACACCTCGTCGGCCTGCTTGTTGTCTGCCAGTCGTTGCACAAGGAACCCGCGTAGATCATCCCAAAATGCCGGGCTCTCGGCACCGCCAGGCTGGGGCGGTGCTTGTACCGTCTCCGTTGCCGCTGTCGGGGTGTCAGCGCTCTTTACCTCTGGTGCTGCCGCTGTAGCTTTTGCTGCCGCTGCTTCTGCTGCCGCTGCCGCCACTGTCGCGGCACCACCAACCACCATGACACCGAGCTCGATCTTGAGAGGTGACTTTGCTGTGGCTGCAGCATCTGCTCCTATCAGATCCTGAAGCACCTTGCTGTCTGCGGCCGGCTTCTTCTGGTATAAAAGCCGGAGCTTGTTCAGCGGCACGCCCGAGCGTTCAGCTAAGAGCGTGCGCACGTCGAGCAGGGATGTCGTCGCCAGCGGCAGTGGCCGGCCGTCGGCCACGTCTTCCACATCGAGGGGGTTTGGGCTGCGGTGCAGCGAGCGCACGGAAACGGTGGCGCTACGTTCCTGGCCAGGCACAGCAGCGGCAGAGCTTCCTGTGGCGGGGGTGGCGTCGGTCGGCGTGCGCAAGGGTCGGGGCATCCGTGGGAGAATATACTAAAAAAAAAGGAGGTTTTGTCAGCTTGTAGGAATATACGGAACGGGCCTAGAATAGACAATAAACAGCACATACGGGCGGTCGTGCCGGATAGCCGCGGGGGTCCTCGACATAGTCGGCGGGCAGCTTGATCGGCCGGCTGTCGAGGGCTGCCAGAAACGACTTGGCAAACTGGACCTCAGCCATGTTCGTCGGACAGTTGGGGAGATCAAATCGAGTGGCAAAAGAGGACGAGGTAAGAAAAAAAAGCCGAGCTGAGTCGATGCGCAAAGTACAAGTAGTGACGAATGCTCTAGAAAATGACCTCAATGTGCACGCCCTCCCCCATGTTGGAGATATGCCCCACTATTCGTGAGCTGGAGCGGAACATTGATCCACCGTCTTCCGGGTTGCGCCTAGGAGCGCGCCGCATCCATCCAACACGTCTACGCTCGCAGCACAATTTCCATCGAATTTTGTCTTCGTTCTCTCCCTTCATTTGGTCCATCTTCGCGCTCTATCTTCCGGTTGTTTTTGGCTATTCTAACTTCAATATTACTGATATCCTACGATATATTTTTATCTTTCACTCGAATCCATTCATTTTTCAGTCCATCAGCGAGGCAGCAACGCGGACAACCCACCACGGATGCGACAGCATTCATTCTCTTGACCACCGACTCTTCTCTCGAGCTTATATCCGGGCCAATCCTTACCGCTTCATCATGTCTGATGTCGATGACGAGCTTCTCGCCCTCGCCGGTGGTGGGAGTGGTAGTGAAGACGAGGGCACGCCCATGAACATCAGCAGAAGCGGGTCGGAGTCGCGGCCGACTTCACGGGGTGGCGCGTCTTCTTCTCGCCGGGCAACTTCACCAGTGACATCGACTTCCAAGGGACAGGCAGCCAAGAAAACGTTAGCGCCAAAGAAGGCAAGGCGGCGGGCGCGGTCGGAAGAGGTCGACGACGAGGAGGAGGAAGGAGAGGCGTGAGTAGTTCCTGCGCGCCAACGCTCCCTTTGTCCCCCTGACACATGTCGCTGACCTCGGATGTTTTGTGCGGCATAGATCCCAGCCGTCCACGCCCAGTTCTCTGCAGTCAGCCCCGATGGACGAGTCCGATTCCGATGCCGAGGACTATGCACCCACCAAGCGGTCGCGTGGCGGTGCCACTGGCCGCGAGGAGGAAGACAACGATGACGACGAGAATAAGTACCCCGTCGACGGGCTGTTTGCCAGCCACGACGAGAAGGAGGAGATTATGAACATGCGCGAAGTCGACCGGGAACAGATCCTGGCCGAACGTGCGCAGGAGAAGGACCGCATCCACCAGAACAAGCTTCTGCGCCAACTCGTTAGTAACGATGAACAGCGCAAGAAGCGTTCTGCCAGCACCGCCGATCTCGACGACGGGAGTCAACGGAAAGCGTCGCGTGCGCGGACCAAGGCGGGCGAGGCCCATTCAGCCATGGACACGCTGAAGAACCGCCGGGCCGAGAAAAACGAGCGCAACCGGCGGCGCGAGGAGGACCGTGAGCGGCAGAAGGACCGGCCCTCGTCTCGGGGAGGGTATAGCGGCGGCAGACGCTCAGACGACGATGCGGATGGCGACAGCGACGTGGAGTGGGCCAAGACGTCTCGTAAGACGCACTCCCCCGAGCCCAAGCCTAGTGTCGAAGTCACCGAACTGCGTGATGTCGAGCGGGTGCGCTTGAGCCGAAGCCGGTTCAGTCAGGTGTGTTTTTATCCGGGCTTCGAAGCTGCCATAACGGGCAGCTTTGTGCGGATATCTATTGGGCCGGACCCAGAATCGCGGGAACCCGTCTACCGCATGGCCATCATCAAAGGTGTGTACTCCCCACTCCTAGCTATCTTGTTTGCGTGCGAAATCAGTGTATCTAACTCAAGCGAAGGTTTCACAAAGGGACGGCCATACGCGATTACGGGGTCTCAAGGGCAGACGATCGTCACCGACCAGTACGTCCTGGCAGCACATGGAAAGGCACAACGAGAGTGGCCTTTCCTAGCTTGCTCGGACAGTCCTTTTACCGAGGTAGGTTTTGGCTATCCAAAGACGGCTTTGGCTGCATGCTCTCTTCACAAACGAGAAACTAATGGCCATTCTGTTTTCAGGCTGAATGGTCCCGCTACCAACGAGTTTGCCAAGCGGATGGCGTGAATGTGCCCAAGAAGGGAACTCTCCTGAACAAGGCAGACGACATCAACAAGTTGATCGGTCGTCATTGGACCGAGCAGGAGCTTCTGGAGAAGGTTAATCGCCAGCAAGAGCTCAAGAATCGGTTCAGCGGCGTGGACCGGATGCGGCTAGAGTACGCCATCAAGGAGGCCAAGATGCTGGGCAAGACAGAACGCGTGAAGGAGCTGCAGGAGGAGCTGGACCACCTGGAGACGCCACGCTTAGCGTTTAAGACGTCGCTGACGCCGGCGGCCAAGACGGCGAGCAGCGGGCCGTCGCAGCAGGAGCGTCTGGCTCTGCTGAATGCGGAGAACCGGCGGCGCAACGCTGAGTCAGTGCGCAACGCGCAACTGCGCGAACGCAAGAAGGCGCGGGACATCGAGCGGCGCATCGAGCGTGGCGAGAATGTCGAGGAGGACCACTCTCGGCGGGTCAAGACGCGGGCCAAGTTTGTGCACGACGTCAGCGAAGTCGGGACGCCCGACAAGAAGGCTAACAGCCGGGCCGGGAGCCAGGCGCCGAGCGGTGCCAGCACGCCGGCTGACGGATCGACACCGCGGCTCGGCGCACAGAAGACAAACGGTGGCGGCCTGCTGATGCCTCACCTGGCCAAGCTCCAGCAGCGGCCGACCAAGAACGGATTGCCGCTGCTGCACAAGCCACTGGCGGATGACGATATCATTGCGGCGATGGATCTGGACATCGACGACAACATTCTCGATGACTGAGAAGAGTTGTGCGGTGCTTGTCCGCTGCTGTGTCGAGCTATCATGCTCAACTCGTGTTTCGGAACAGGCGAATGCGGCCAACAAAAAGTGAGGGTGCGGGAATGGTATACTTCATGAGTCGTTTCTAGCGAGCAGCAAAATGTATAAAAAAAACAGTCGCAAACAGAAGGCCTCACTGCATCACTTCCCCCGGCCGGCCGTGTCCCCTAGTACCAGTGGTCCATTGGCGTCTGGGAGGCCTCGCAAACCGTGTGCGTCGAGGCGCCGTATGAGCATGCGGTTCTGCTGCTCCAGAGCCGCGTAGCGCCGCTGCAGCGCCTGGGCCTCGAGTTCCAGGGACCCGACCTGGGCCTCGAGCTCCTCCATCTGCTCGGACGCGCCGACGCTCATCTCCTCGACGATCTTGACCATGCGCCACAGACGCAGCACGACGACGAGCGACGCGATCTCCTCGAGGACGCCGTGGGCCAGGACGTCGACGACGAAGCTGACGAGGATGACGAACGCGTCGAAGCAGTGGAACCACGAGGCAAAGAATCTGGTGGTTAGCGCAGGACAGGAGAAACAGCAATGGGCTGGACGCACCCAAGGCCAAACGCCCATACAGACGCCAACAGCTCGACGAGAAACAGGCTGCTGATGACCAGCCCGCACATCTTGGAGACGTCCCCAACGCGGTCGAGCCACGGCAGATCCTCGTTGCTCTTGTCCAGGTCGCAGGCCACCAGCGACACGAGGATCTCGGCCAAGATGGCAGCGACGTCGACAGAGACCAGGGCGAGGATCAGGTAGTGCTTCTTCTTGGACTCGAGGTAGTGCTGGGACTGCCGGCGCCAGCGGCGCAGCCACGGCGGCCGGTGCCAACCTGGTCCGGGCGGCGGCGGCGGCGGCAACGGCAACGGATCTGCCGTCGCAGCCTGGCCGTGGAGGAGGCCGGCCCGCTCGTCGGCGAGGTCTGTCATGGCGGTAGAGTACACGGGTGTGGAAAGACAATACGATAGTACACAAAGGAGGATTTTCGGATTCCTCCTGAGGCCTACGAATGATGGACACTATGGACTGGAAGCAGTGAGTGAATAATGGTCTGGGAAACCATGTACGGCTGAAAGGCTGGAGGCCCCCAAGGCTGCAGGAAGATAGCACGGACCCGTAAGATACGCGCTCCAGGGGGCATCGACCCCCCACCACAACCGCTAGAACGTTCTCATTTCGGTGAACAATAGCAGAGAAGTAAAACATCGTTATGTCGTAGTCTAACTACACACCATGCTATGCAAACGCCGCCGGTACAGTAAGTATGCTAGCAAACCCTGCGCCCCTCCCCCGCCCTCAGGCAGCATGCGCCCGTACGACAAGTACAAAACCCAAGACAACTCAAAAACAGGATTATGCATATTCCAGAGAACTTCCCTGCCCTTTTGCAGGGCGCGTCCTTGGTTCGCTTTATGTCTGCCGGGACCGCTTGCTGCCTCCGCGGCCAAACATGTCCTTTCCGTAGCCGATGCTGGCCAGGTCGAAGATCTCGTCAAAGTTCAGCTTGCGCTTCTGGCCGGCAGCGTTGCGTCCGTGGCGCGGCAGCGCGGCAGCCCGCAAGCCAGATCGTGCCACGCTGTGGCGCACGCGGAAGGGTCGTGTCGACGACGGCGATGTGTTGGATGAGGAGGACATGGGGTGTGATGCGGTGGAGGAACCCGAGCCGCTGCTGGCCCCGTCCGAGGTTATCGACGAGGACCGCTTGTCTGACAGGTCGAGGTTGGCCAGCTCGAGGTACGACTCGGACGGCGGGTACGGCATCGGCGACCGAAAGGTAAAGACGTCCTGCATCGGCACTGTCACCTCGGCGGGCTCCACCGCGACAATATCGGACTCGGAAAGACTCGGTGCTGTTGTCGTCGCTGTCGATGTTGCTGCGGGCGTTGTTTCTTTTGTCGCTGCTCCTGTCGTAGCTGCCCCTTTGACGTTGCCCGGCCCTCCAGTGCGTGGTTTCCCAACTGTGACCGTCGACACGTCCGCGGGTGTTCCGGTCTTTGCTGCTGCGGCAGGTACGGCGGGTGGTGTCGCAGATTCTGTTCGTCGTGCCGCGGCGGGTGATGGCATGTCTTGGTCCGTCTGCATAACCACGTCGGTGTTTGGTCGTCGCTCTTTCTTTGTGTTGCAGCCACTAGGTGTGGCGGCGGCGGCGGTGGTGGCGACGGCAGCCTGCGGCTCTGGCGCCGACGCGGCATCTGGCTTGTCGGCCTCATCCTCGCTCTCGACCGTCGGCAAAATCGGCTCGCGGCCCTCGAGTCTCTCCGTGATCCACCATCGAACGGTGCGTAGGTCGACGTCGCCTTTGTCGATCACGGCCAGGAGATCCTCGAGGCAGTCCTGGTAGCCATCTATCCGGGCCTTGGCCTGCGCCGATGCCGATGTCTTATAGAGTTTCGTGACCGACAGAGCCGCCTCCCTAAAAACGTCAAGAAGGTCCTCGTGCGCTGTGTCTGCAGTGTGGCTCATGATGTGCGTGCGACAAAGGGTTGGTGGGTGGTGTCTGGTAGGCGTCCGGTTGGCGATGGAAGTCTATGAAGGCGCTAGAGAGTCTCTTTCGCTGCTATTTCCGTACTCTGAAATGACCAAGTCACCCAGAACGAAAAACCGAGATTTTCAGACGAGATGGAGCGATGTGTGCGTCTGTTGATCGATGTTGGGCTTTCGTTCCATCAAATTCTCCTCCTTGTGGAGTGGTCAGTTGCCATCGTCAACAGCCGTCGGCTAATCTTTCTTGCGTTCCGTGTTAGTCATCAGTACTTTCTCTGATTGGCTAGGTGGTCGCTGATGCGCGCCGCGACCTTAGTAAATTTTGTCCAATCTAGTGTTAGTCGTGTCTAACGGCAGGAGCGTCTTCTCCCTGCTCTGCCTACTTCTTGTCTCTTTTTTTCTCTCTCCCCACGTTTTCTTCGTCCAACAACACCACCACCGGCGACATTGCGATCTTCCACCCTTCCGTCGCCACTGCACGCCTGCTATCCAGCTCGGTTTCTCGCGCAATCGACGACGCTGCACACGCCGCGGTCGCGAATCAACGATAGCGCGTGTTACGAACGCGTAAAGTGTGGCGGGGGCGACCTTCGGCGTCTCTTCTTCTCTTGCTCTACGCGTTTGGCTTTTTTCTTGGGGCCTTTCCCCTGACCTTTTGGCTGCTCCTTGCCTTTCATTCCTTTGAAAACTGCATTTCTCGACCATGGCGCCGCCACAGCCCGACGATGGTGTAGATACCGACGCGTCGATGAACGACGTGTCTGTCCACCGACCGAACCAATACTACGAGGCAGTAAGGCGCTCCTAATTGATTGCTCTTTTTTGCTATATCACTGCTTTTCTCTTTTTCCTCACATCAATATTCGCCCAATTCGCGAACTCTCCACTGACGCGCCTGACAGCAGGAAATGGACGAGACGCCTGACTACACGGACTCAGACACAAACCCCAACACGACAGCTAGCAGCGTCGTGGGTGACGCGACTCCCGATAACCGGAAGCGTCGGTCCGAAGCTACTCAGTTGCGCCGAAGCGTGTTTGGGCGGAAGCACGACCGTTTAGGCGAATCGAAGGTACGCCTCCTTGATTTTCATACGTTCACTTCCGTTTGCCTTAGAATTTGAATTGTAACCGTCTGTGTTCTATAGGAGGACGACACGATCCGGCGCTTCCGTTACCTCCTTGGTCTGACTGATCTTTTCCGGCACTTCATTGAGACCAACCCGAACCCCAAAGTTCGCGAAGTGGTGGCGGAGATCGACCGTCAGAATGCTGAAGCGAGCAAAGCCGCCAAGTCACTGCGTCAAGGTGGTGCCGTTGGGAGAAACCGTCGCACAGAGGCCGAAGAGGACGCCGAGTTGTTGAAGGACGAAAAGCACGGCGGCTCGGCGGAGACGGTGTTCCGCGAATCGCCATCTTTCATCAAGGGCGAAATGCGCGACTACCAGGTCGCTGGACTGAACTGGCTTGTTTCGCTTCACGAGAACGGCATCTCGGGCATATTGGCCGACGAGATGGGACTCGGAAAGACGCTGCAGACAATTTCTTTCCTCGGCTACCTCCGCCATATCATGGGCATAACGGGTCCGCATCTTATCATGGTACCCAAGTCGACACTGGACAACTGGAAGCGCGAGTTTGCCAGGTGGACACCGGAAGTCAACGTGCTCGTGCTTCAGGGCGCCAAGGAAGAGCGCCAGACGCTAATCAATGACCGCCTGGTGGACGAGAACTTTGACGTGTGCATCACCAGCTACGAGATGATTCTCCGCGAGAAGACCCATCTCAAGAAATTCGCCTGGGAATACATCATCATCGACGAGGCGCACCGCATCAAGAACGAGGAATCGTCGCTGGCGCAGGTCATCCGGCTCTTCAATTCGCGGAACCGACTGCTCATCACGGGCACGCCGCTGCAGAACAACCTGCACGAGCTCTGGGCGCTGCTGAACTTTCTGCTTCCCGACGTGTTCGGTGACGCAGAGGCCTTTGACCAGTGGTTCTCAGGCCAAGACCGCGACCAGGACACGGTGGTGCAGCAGCTGCACCGTGTGCTGCGGCCGTTCCTACTTCGGCGGGTCAAGAGCGACGTGGAAAAGAGCCTGCTGCCCAAGAAGGAAATCAATGTGTACATTGGCATGTCGGAGATGCAGGTCAAATGGTACCAGAAGATTCTGGAAAAGGACATTGACGCGGTGAACGGCGCCGGCGGCAAGCGGGAGTCCAAAACGCGGCTTCTCAACATTGTCATGCAGCTGCGCAAGTGCTGCAACCATCCCTACCTCTTCGAGGGTGCAGAGCCAGGCCCTCCGTACACGACGGACGAGCACCTGGTGTACAACGCGGGCAAGATGCTGGTTCTCGACAAGCTGCTGAAGCGGCTGAAGAAGCAGGGCAGCCGGGTGTTGATTTTCTCGCAGATGAGCCGGCTGCTGGACATCCTGGAGGACTACTGTGTCTTCCGTGATTACCAGTACTGCCGGATCGATGGTGGCACAGCACACGAAGACCGGATTTCGGCGATTGACGAGTACAACAAGCCCGGGTCGGAGAAGTTTGTGTTTCTGTTGACGACACGGGCGGGCGGTCTCGGCATCAACCTGACGACGGCAGACATTGTGGTTTTGTACGACAGCGACTGGAACCCGCAGGCCGATCTGCAGGCGATGGACCGCGCGCACCGGATTGGGCAGACCAAGCAGGTGGTAGTGTACCGGTTTGTCACGGACAATGCAATCGAAGAGAAGGTGCTGGAGCGCGCGGCGCAAAAGCTCCGTCTGGACCAGCTGGTTATCCAACAAGGTCGAGCACAGCAGGCGGCCAAGGCGGCGGCCAACAAGGACGAGCTGCTCTCGATGATTCAGCACGGTGCAGAGACAGTCTTCAACACTAAGGGTGCGACAGGCGTGTTGGGGGAGAAGGGCAAGGAGATGACGGACGAAGACATTGATGCAATCCTGACGAGCGGCGAGTCACGGACCAAGCAGTTGAATGCGCGGTATGAGAAACTGGGGATTGACGACTTGCAAAAGTTTACGTCCGAATCGGCATACGACTGGAATGGTGAGAACTTTGCGGCGAAGAAGAAGGACATAGGTATGACCTGGATCAACCCGGCCAAGCGCGAGCGCAAGGAGCAGATCTACTCGATCGACAAATACTACCGGCAGGCGATGTACGGGCACATCGCGGCACAGAAAGAGCAGAAGCCCAAGGCACCGCGGGCCCCACGGCAGATCCACATCCAGGACTATCAGTTCTACCCCGAAGCGCTGCGGGAACTGCAGGACCGGGAGACGGCGTACTACCGCAAGGAGATCGGGTACAAGGTGCCGCTGGCGGACGGAGAGGAGGATACGCTGGCGGAGCGGGAGGCCGAGCAGAAGCAGGAGCAGGAGGAGATTGACTACGCTGAGCCGCTGACGGAGGCGGAACAGGAGGAAAAGCAACGGCTGTCGACGATGGGCTTCGGCGAGTGGAACCGACGCGACTACCAGCAGTTCATCAACGGGTCGGCGCGGCACGGACGGACGGACTACGAAAACATTGCGGCGGAGGTGGACAGCAAGACGGCGGCGGAGGTGCGGCAGTACGCCAAGGTGTTCTGGCAGCGGTACAAGGAGCTCAGTGATTACGCACGTGCGATCAAGACGATTGAAGACGGCGAGGAGAAGCTGCGCAAGATCGAGAACCAGCGCAAGGTGCTGCGGCGGAAGATGCAGCAGTACCGGGTGCCGCTGCAGCAGCTCAAGATCAACTACTCAGTGTCGACGACCAACAAGAAGGTGTACACAGAGGAGGAGGACCGGTTTTTGCTGGTGCAGCTGGACAAGCACGGGGTGGACGCGGAGGGCATCTACGAGCAGATCCGGGATGAGATCCGGGACAGCCCGCTCTTCCGGTTTGACTGGTTCTTTTTGAGCCGGACACCGAACGAGCTGAGCCGACGGTGCACGACACTGCTGACGACGATTGTCAAGGAGTTTGACGACCTGAACACGACGAAGACGAACGGGCACGGGTCCAACGGCAAGCCGAAGCGGGAGCCGGAGGATGAGGAGAACGACGACGACAGCGTGGTGGGCCGGGGGCCGCCGAAGAAGAAGTCGAAGAACGGCGTCAAGGTTGGTTTTTGGTTCCTATCCTTGTGGCCACCCTACTCTGCTCGCATGCTAATTTAATTCCCCTGCAGAACAAGCCACTTGACACGATCAAGACGAACGGGGGTGGCAGCAAGGCCAGCTCAAAGTCGCCGTCGCGGGCGTCCAGTGTGGCATCATCGTCGCATGGCGCAAAGAACAAGTCGAAGAGCGGCAAGAAGAAATAGACACAGTATGGACGGCGTCTTGTATCTTGATTCTTGTTTAGGTTTTGTCGTTGCTTTCAGGTATTGTTTCTGTTCATGTGGTTTAGAGGAGTGTTTGCTGCTGTTGGTTTCTGGTTTGCATTTCTCTCCCATGTTGCATTTGAGTTGTACTATGTCGCTGCGGATAAACAAAAAATCAACGGCATCGGAACAGGAATTCAGTGACGTTGTCAGTAAGAGACAGCCAGGCCTCTCCTCAACTGTTTACGGAGTCCCCAGTGTCTTACAGGCCTCATCTTCCAGTGGGTTCCACCCCAATCTCAAGGAATCAAAGCAATAATAAGAGTGTGGAGTCAATACGGGGTGCTATTTTACCGGCCTCCTTCACACCCCCCCCCCCCTGGTCCCCTCGGCAGAACCCCTGCTAGCCAGGAACCCAAATTTTAAAAGAACGGCGCATTTTGTTGTGATCTGCGTTGTGGTGTTCTATCTTACTCATGCAACGAATTCTTGCACTGCGATAGAACACTCTATCAAGCCGTTACCGGAGCATTGTTTCTGTTTCTACGTCCAACTGTATCAGTGTACATATCTTACCTCGTTGCCACAACAAGCTACCGATCTCGAGGCTGAAAGAAGCGCGGCTCCAGGGAGGTGACTGAGCGGTCGTACGTACGGCGGTACCACGACGTCCTCGTACTCCTAACTCGTAGATGCAGCATGCAGAAGCAGATCCGGATCATGGCATCTCCAAAGCAGGGTCCGGGCGCATCTACAGCCTGCGAGGACGCGTGTCTTTTCCGTACGCACACATCCAGCCACATCCAGCCGGTCGTGTTTGTGCACGGCGCACGACACAGCTAATACGGAGCCCAGTCGCAGCTCATACACCCCATGCTCCCCACAGACCCCCCATCCCCCGGGGGGAAAGCCATGTTTACTCCGTACTCGTACTCCGTATATTAACTCCCTGCAAGGGCGAGGACCGCTGCTTTCCCGGGCGTTCCACCTGCACTTTTAGAGCAAGGAAGTCCCCTCTCTCTGTTTTCTTTCCTTCGACTTTTTCCTCTTCCCGTTGTCCATCGTCTTCCTTGTTTGTTGTTGTGACAGTCCCTCGTTTTGCTTCACTTTTTGAATTTTTATTTATTTTCTTCATAATAATCTAATTTCCGGGCTCACTCACCCTTTCCCTCACCATGAAGTTCCTCGCTACCGCTGCTGCCGCCCTCTGGGTTGCCACCGCCTCCGCCGCCGCGACCACCACGGCCGCCGCCGCCGCCGCCGATGCCTCCTGCGCCGCCGCCTACATTGTCGACGCCTGTCTCGAGACCGAGAACAACCTCCTCAACTCGTGCGGCACCAACGACTGGGACTGCAAGTGCAACGCCTACGGCAACATTGTGACGTGTGTTCTTCCCCTGCCCCATGCCTCCGAGACAGACCACACGCAGCGGACACTGACTTTGACTTTTTCCCCAGCTGCTACAACAACTGCCCCGGCGACCCGGCCATCAACACCGCCCAGGGCCAGCAGCAGATCTTCTGCGCCTACGCCAGCCAGTATCCCTCGACCACCAAGACGGCCACCAAGGCCACGGCCACGGCCACGGGCAAGATTGCTGCTTCGGCGGCTGCCACGGCCGCCAGCAGCGCCTCCGCCACTGAAACTGCCGCCGGCACCGTGCTCGGCGCCACGACCTCGGCCACGGCCGCGGCATCTGCCAATGCAGGCAGCGCTGCAGGCCCTATGCTGTGGAACGTCGGCGGCCTTCTGGCCGGCGTGGCAGGCTTGATGGCGGTCCTGTAGCTGTCATAAGACTAGATGGGCTCGGGTTCTGGTTTTCTGTTTCTTTTTCTTTCATACGAAGTACATTCTTGTAATTTTTACAGTATCTTTACTCAACCCAGACTCTGCTTCAGGTGGTTTATTCACTTGGTGCAAACTTCGCTGTACGGTCCAGTTTTCTTTCTGTCTAGCATCGCCAATCTCCATTTCATATATGTACACACCAGGAGAAAGGGAGAAGCTGTTGGTGGGAACCGCAAATAACAATCTCAGCCGGTCTCTTCCCATCTCACGTATGCCTTACACCACCACGTCTCTGTGTCCTTGAGGAAAACAAAGTATATAGCTTGCCCAAGACACAGAAAAAGGGGGAAAAAAAAAAAAAACAGTTCGCTGCCGCCCAATGTTACCACCCAAACCGAAAACCCAGTCCGAATAATAGAACGGATAGAAATAACGAAAGCCGCGCATTGCCAAACTGACCCAGAAAAAAGAGTAACCGCCCCGTCTTAAGCCCTCTAGTTCATAAAGACAAAAAAGACAGGAAAGAGACATCATAAAACAATATGGAACGCATTCTGGCCACATGTAGCAGGCACAGACACGCGGAGAAAAAGGATTAAAAAGGAGTAAGTAGCGCAAAGGAACGTACAGAGGAGGCAGTGGATGGGAAGAAGGGGGGGAGAAAAGGAGCGCTAGGTACAAAGCCGACAATGCAGCTTGGAAAAAGGGGAAATCACCGTGGAAAAGAGCAGGCAAGCAAGTCGCGTCTTCAGCTATCTGCACTCCGCACAGCGCTCACCAAAGCAACGTGCTTTGCCTCGTCCTTCTTCAGCTTGACGCTGCCGCGGTGGTGACGCAGCCCACGCGACGCACCGTGCGTCTGGTCTTCGTCCTCATCCATGTTGATCTCTGGCACGCCCGAGACAGTGTCGAGCTCAGTGTTGCTGGTCTCAGATATCGAGCCGTCGTCTGAGTCGTCGTAGTCGCCGTCGTCGCTGACAAGCGAGGGCGCATTGTTGCTTGCAGCCGGGTTCGGGCTCATATCGACATCCATCTCCTCGTGTCCGTACAGTGTCGGCGTGCCATCGAGGCCTTCCGTCTTCACGAATGGCATCGATGAAACTGGACCGCTGGCTGCATCAAAAGACAAGCGCATGCCGTTGCTGTTGCTTGATCGCGCCACGGGGCTGCGACGCTCGCATGCGCCATCTGTGCTAGTGCCCAGGGTCGAAGCTGACTGTGTCGGTTCCGTGAGGACCCGTGTTGTCGTCGCAGAAGCCCGTGTTGTCGTCGCAGGAGCCCGTGTTGTCGTCGCAGGAGCCCGTGTTGTCGTCGAAGGAGCCCGTGTTGTCGTTGAAGGAGCCCGTTTTTTCGTCGAAGGGGCCCGTTTTTTCGTCGAAGGGGCCCGTGTCGATGCACGAGTAGAGTCTGCAGAGTCTGCAACGCCCTCGGCTTCATCCTCAGCCCACATGCTATCGTCCAGGTCAACAGTGACCGTGGCATCTTGCACGCAGGCTTCCAAGCTCCCCGATAGCTGCTTGCCTTCTAGAAAACGGGCCAGAAAAGGCGTCCGCCCAGAGCCAGCAACGCGTTGCCCCGAAGCCGACCGCTTAGCGGTGCTAGATGCCCTGGCTCGGGAAGAGTTGGTAGACTCGCTTTTGGCCGAGAGCGTCGCATCGGCCGTTGGGGTTTGTGAGTACGACTGAAAGGATGCATTAACGCCGCGCAAGAGGGCATCGGTGACTTCGCTTTCACTCCGCGCTAACGGATGCACATGGCCAGGCACCCTAGTTGTGATAGCAGGGACCGCCACGTGAGGCATCTGCGATGGCATTCTGGCTGGTGTAGAAGAAGCAGGCGGAGCAACATGTCCAACAGCAGCGGTGGTGACGGCCGGAGAAGCAGACGGCGGTGCCGCTTGGTCGGTTTTGCTAGAGCCGGCCGTGGGAGTCGCAGTGTTGTCCGCTTCAATCGGATGTCCGCAGTGAATTGCTGCCTCCTCGTGACTCTTGAAATCACGCTTGTGCGCAATACGGCAATGGTTGATAAATCCCTGCGTGCTGGAAAAATTCTCGCGGTGACAGTCGATGCAGACCAGCTTCACGACCTTTCCGTCCGAACGTCTAAGCACGCAAGGGCCAGCCTTGTCCTTGGCTTGCGGGTAACCGCTCGACAAACTGTGCAGCTTCTGGCCAGCCAGGCTTCGAGACGGCCGGCCCTTGCTCGCATCGTAGGCACTGCTCCGGGCTGCTCTCGCTTCCGCGGTCGCTGACAGTCTCGATCGCGCCGCAGGTGTGACCCCCGGCCAGTTTGGAAGGGGACCGTCAAATACAGGATCGGGAATGAGCCACCTCGCATAGTGTCGCGCATACGGTCCGTCGACCACACCAAAGGGTGCTGCCCACTTTGGCACAGCGGCGCCAGGTCGCGGACGTACGGCAACACCGCGACCGCTAGCAACGTCTAGCATCTGCGTCGGTGTCGGACAGTTGACCGGATATGGGATGAGGTGACATCTGCGAAGTTGCTCGAGCGCGATCTGGCACTTGGCGAGCTCCTGGTCGATGAGGCGCAACTCGTTGTGCTTCACCAAAATCTCGAGGCCAAACTGGTGCTGAATGGTGTCTTTCACCTGCTCGATCATGGTGGCGTCTGCCATGTTGAACGAGACGGACGGTGGTGGCGACGGCGGTGAAATCCCAAGACGGTGCTCTTCGGTGGTTGCGTCGCGGTCGCCAATACTATAGCCGGCCCCAAATGCTGCTTGCGGCCAAGCAGGCTCGGTAGGCTCCGTCTTTAATCGTTTTGCTGGAGGGCATGTCGCGATCTGTTCTTCCGAAGACATGTCTAAGTCGGTTGAGGGCGATGGTGGCATCGCGACGTTAGATTCGTCAGACCGGCCACGCTTGAGAAAACGCGACGAATGCGCGGATGCCGCAGAGGCCGACTCAAGCGGTGCACTGGTCGCATCATATGGATGGGGATGGGAAGAGAAGTAGTCGCCAGTGTTTGTCGGTGGCGGAACGGTGTATTGTTGTGACGTGGTGTCTGTAGTTGTTTTGTCGCATCCCCTAGATTCGGAAGTCCAAAAGCGAAACATAACCGACCAGAAGGCGAAAGAGAACGCGACGCGCGTCGAGAAAGGAGTCGGCGGAGGGAAAAAAAGGGAGAAGGGAATAGAAGGAAAGGTAACGAAGAAAAAGAGTATTAAAAAAAGAGGAAAGAAGAATTAAAATGAGGAGTAGAGGCTCGTTTGTTCGTGAGGCGCAAGAAAGGGGATGAATGAGAGAGCGGAAAGTGTGGCGAGGCAGCCGTGAGCTGAGACGGGGAAAGCCAGAAAGTCGCGGAAGGGATGGAAAGGTGGACGAGGGAACAGGTGTCTTCGGAAAGTATTGTGGACCTGGCTCTCGATCTTGGCTCCTGATTGGATGATGCAAGGCAAAGGGGAGCTGACGTAACCGAGCAGGATACAAAAGCGACTTTCGTATACTCGTAGACTGTGGTCTAGTTGGGTCAGTTGGGTGGGGCTTGGCTAGAAAGGGTGGAGAGGGTATGGGGGGGGGGGCGTGTAAAAACCCTCCGCCTCACTCCGACCGAACAGGAGTACGGATATGGAAGAGAAACGAGCGACAGGGGAGGGAGTTTAGGGGAAGACAGTGCTGAGTGACAACCGCGTAAGAGGAATCGGAACAGCGGAACAGGGCAGCGCAAACAAGCTGTGCGCAAGGTGAGCCAGGGCAACGTACATAAAGAGAGACCACGAGAGAAAAGAAATCGAGATCGTCAAGTGACGGAGAAGGAAACAACAAGAGGAAAAGGGAAAAAGAAGAAGGGCGCAAAGTGGTGAAATGGCGAAGTTCTGTAGCGAAGCGTCCTGACCTGGAGATAGGCGACAGGGAACGGAAGACGAGGACTACGAAAGTCTCGGCGTAAGGAAAACGATAAGGAGAGCGACAGGAAGCGCGTGCGAAGGAGGGACTGTGTTCAATACCGTCGCTGCGCCGGTGGTTTGTTTGTTGTTAGTTGTCGCGGAAGACGGATCTGCGACGCTTCAAAAAAAAGCAAGAATGCGAGAAGAAGGAGGAAGGGAATGGGAGGGCATGCGTGTGTTTGCAGGAGGAGCGACAGAAAGAGGGCCTGGTCATTCATTCACTGGGCAGGGGGAAAAGACAATGGGCGAAAACAAGGCAAGGAGGGAAAGAGCATTACGGCGTAGAAAGGGGGGGGGTGGAGAACCAAGCGAAATAGGAAGCAAGGGGCGAGCTTACGGTGGTACAAGTACGTATACATACGCGTACGGGGCTACAGGCGTATCTCAGCTACGCCGCGTGTGAGCACAAAGTACCGATACAGCCAGGCCCTGGGGTGGATCTATCAAATGACAGAGTCGAAGCTCAGAACGCAGTTGCCATTCACTGGCAAGGACATCTCAACGGTGAGTAATGCATGCGCGTGCGCCGGAAGTCTGCACGCGTGCTATATGTGCGCCAAGTCGTCACTTCCTTTTCATGATGATTCTATACGGGTGCTCATACGTATTCCTTCGAACCGTACGGGGAGCTTCCAGCGGTAGCGCGCCTTAGTGTTCCGGCCAGGCAGCAGCGCTAAGAGTCATAGCATCGTATTGTGATGTCGGGCGTCCGATGCTGGGATCTGTACCCTCCCTACGGAAATGCGTGAAAAGATACTTGTGTAATACTGGCGAGCATGCAACTCGGATGTCTCGCCCCAGTTTCATCCTGACGGCAAGGTGCTCTTATCTGCCACCCCTGTCCAATAGCAACCAGACCCATGTTTGTTCGATCCAGGCTTCGAACTCGATTCATTCTCGTGTTTTTGCAGCCGCAAGGTAGGTGTTGGCGCCTGCTTGACGTGTCTGACGGTTTGCGTATGAAGAGAACGGGGGTTGAGGCCTCACTGAGGAGCTTTTAACTTAGCTGCCCTAGAGTACGGAGTACGGAGTACTCGTAAGATACGGAGCACGCTTGGCGATCCTGCCGGCGCGTTCGCTGCTTGAGCACAGGCCACTATTTCTCCAGAATTGTCCTTGCATCTAATTGGCCAAGAGGCATCAGCGCCGTTTGTGGGGCAAGACCGCGACGTGAAAGAAAATCTTCACATGCGACGAGCAGAGCTCGTTTGTTTATCTTGAAATGAAGTTGCGCATCGCCAGCCAACCCGGACCGATACCCATGGCTTGTACAATACTATGCGGCGACGAAGTTTGAGAGCAAAGGATTAGATCGTCTGGACGCGTTCACAACCTGCCTTTTTCGACATAGCTGCTGGCCAGCGTCGCCGTGGAATCTCCATTCTCGATCCCCGCCCCGACTCCCGATCCCTGATCTAACGCCGAAGCTTGCGATTCTCCGATGGCCGTGCTGGCGAGCAAGCGGCTGGCAGGGACAGCCGCCGCCGAAGAGGCACTCCGACAGTCGAAGAAGCGAAAGACGGCCCCCACCCCGACGGTCCCGGCCACACCAGACCACACGAGCAAGAGCGGAAGCACCCCGAAGAAAGGGAAGAAGATTCAAAAGCCGCATGCGGACTCTCGAGAACCCGCCCGGCCAAGCACGACTACCGTAGTGCCTGCAACGCCGGGCACCAGGGTCCATCCGCTGCCCACGACAAAACGCAAAAAAGGAGCCGGCGGTGCCGGGAAGGAGGGTGCCGACAACTCTGAGGCCGATGGCGGAGCGCCATTAGAGCAGCAAGGCCAAGGCGGGAAGGAGAAGCATGGGCCACAAAGAAGCGCAAAGAAGCAGAAACGAGAGAAGGCGCAACAGAACCAGGCGCCGTCGACATTGCCGACCGAGCCGCATGCGTCATTCTTGGCCGAGCTACAACCCCACCATGACGTCCGTATTCTCTCGGTGATCTCGTCATCACGGATGGAGAAGCGCATCAAGGCGGTCTTGGAGCAGCTGGAGGGACGACAGCGGCAATTACCGGGTGCCGGTCCACTGACGACGGCACAATCTGAAGGGACCGCCGAAAAAACGCTGCCAGCCCCTGTGCCCGGTGTTGTGCTGCTACATGCACGAGCAAGCGACGCATCTAAGATGATTTCAATTGTTGAGATCGTCAAGCGCCGGATTCGGGAGGGCTGTTTTGACGATTCTGCCACCGGAGCTGTCGACCCGCCGGCGGAGGAAAGAAACGGGACAGAAGAGGAGACGACGAAGAAACAGACGAAGAAACGGAAACAACAGAAGAAGCGGCGCGCCACGCAAGTGCAGATGTCGTGGTATCAGTACAACCGCCTGTACGATGTGGAGAGCTCAGCCAGCAGCGCTGCAACTGGCCACGCTGCCAATGGCGGAGATGAAGCCGAAGACGATGACGGCTTTGAACCGATGCCGCAGCAGTTCCAGGAGGCGCTGGCAGACAAAGACCCGTCATCCACAGTGACGACGACCTACATGAGCATTGTGCTGTCGCGGGTTCCACTGCCGGTGTTGGAACGGCACCCGGAGATCACGGCACAGGCGAGCGACGACCCCATTGAGATGGAATACCAGACGTGGATCGGCAGCATGGCATGATGGACCACTTGCTACTGGTTTCGCATAGTCGGGCCCGACAAGTGTACCCAGGGCCAGGGTTGTGCGGCGTCTGGGATAGGTATCATATTGTATACTCCGTACGTATGCTTCACCACGTGGTCATCGTCCTAGAGACATCTAGCGTGGGATCAGACAGCCATTGAAGTTTTGCAAAAGTAAAGCAAAGCGAGGTTGTCTTTGGTTTTACTTCCACGAGGATTGATGAGGTTGCAATGATATAGATTTTCGAAACGACATCCTGCTAAATCATCTTGAAACCGGTAACAAAACAAAAAGAAACATATGCTGGAAAATCTACGTATAATCATCGTATCCAACCCAACGACTCTGCAAGAAGCCTGTCTTCTATATCTTCCCTGGCCGCATCCTCGTCTCAGAGGCCATGGGCGTATTCGTCTGTAAAAGCGTGTCGCTCCCGGCAAAACATATAAGTACAGCAAAACAAGGTAAGAAAAGAATAATATATAACAAGAGAAGTACTTCGTTCTTCAGGGGCTACCTCCATTGGACGAGTAGACAATGCGCAGCACAAAGTTGACCACGACGGCCAACACCAGGATGATGGCCAGGAAGGTGGGCCCGAAGCGGTCGTCGAAGCCGGCCTGGCCGCGCCGGCGGATGGACTTTGCGCGCCAGTGGTAGGTGAAGAGGGCGTACAGCATTGTGACGAGGGCGACGGCGGTAAAGAGAAAAGCCGAGATGAAGGCGGGCCGGTCGCCAAAGTTGAGCATGCCGATGGCGAGGGCGCCGAGGATGACGCTGAAGTTCATCCACGAGAGGAACGTGCGCTCGTTGGCAAAGAAGACCTTGGGCTCGACGCGGGTCGGCAGGGCGATGCGCTTGCCTAGAGGATAAACTCGGTTAGAAGGGATAGAGAGAGGAGGAGGATGGCGGGGTTTGCAAGCATACCCGGAGCGGTCTGGAGAAGTGGTTGGCTCGACATGTTGGCGGAATTGAGTAGAGTGGAAGAGGGTGCGGGAACAGGAGAGGCGGCGGAGGCGACGGCGGAGAGGAGGGAGGAGCTGTCGCTGGGAACCACGCAGGCGCAGCGATAGAAGGCAAAGTCGGCGCGTGTGACAACGACACTCGGCGACAAGAGGAAGGATGTCCTCTTCCCAACGACTGCGGATGCTAAACCAGGTGTCGAGAGGGTAGGCTGGGGTTGAGGACAGATAAAGGACCGAATGACGTTGAACTGAGGGCAGTAAGGGATTGAGATGGTAAAATAATGTATCGCAGTTCCAAATGAATGAGGCCAAAAAGAGTGAGGGTATAATAAGAAAGAAAAGTCCAGAAAGTAAAAAAAAAAAAGAACGAAGAAAAATGGATGAGCTCACGATCTACGTCGACGAGGAGGGAGGGAGCTTACCAGCTACTGCGTACTCCGTACGGCCGCACGTGGGCTACATGATTGGCTGGTGACGGGTGCTGCGTGTTTTTTTGCTATCCCGTGCTCCACCCTGAGCCGATCACGTGTCTGTAATTTGAAGGAGCAAAAGGTGCGAAAGGTGTTGAGACGAACGAAAGCACGGGAAAGAGAGAAAAAGAAGGCCCGGTATTCCGACGGGCCGCGAATTGACTTCTTCCCCGCGCCCAGGTGGTTTTGCCGTGTTCCATGCCATCGTCCCGTCCTTCTGGTTGCAGACCGGTCGGTCTGGATCCATACTCCGTACGCGTATAACATGGCTCACCGCCTTTCGAGCGATTTTCTGCCATTCTTCCCCTCGCCGCCCTGACCGGTTCCTCGCTTGTTTACTGAGCGCGCAATCGACGTTGAAGACACCCAACAGTGATTCAACACGCGATTTTCTCTCCTCGACGACCTCGACGACCTCGAAACCGCAACCGCTAACATGGCTGAAGCCCAATCCAACGCTGTACGAACCCTTCTGTCGTTTGTTACTGTTGTTGATCTGAAAACACACCGCTCACTCTGCCTTTCTCTACTTTAGCCGATCAAGCCAACGCGCCTCAAGCAGATTGTCGAAGATGTGAGCATCCCTCCTGTGCCCTTTGGAGGCCTCGATAGGCCTTGGACGGGCATATTCTTCTGATGACTGCTCCTACACCGACGTTTTATGATGCAGCCCAGAAAACTAACGCAGTCGACTATAGGCCTGCGAGAGTGCCATTGGCAGCGCCCAGTTCTACGAGCACGAGAAGACCGAGCAATGGAACACGGCAATTATCGTGAGTGGCTGCCGTCTCTCTTCATCCATAGCCTCCCACTGACAAAGGCTTTTCTCTGCCACAAGAATGCCACCCTCAAGGCTCTGATTGCTGAGTCGTCGTCCGGCGTCGACGGCGCGCCGCGGTACAAGTTTGCCGTCAACAGCACGATCGTGCAGCACCTGGTGCCGACGTCGCAGCTGAACAAGCCGCAGGGAACCGAGGCAGCGGGCGCTGCGACGGGCACAGACGGCAAGCCACACGTGGGCCGGCGCGGGATGCACAGCGCGCAGGCGGCGTTCTGGAACGAGAAGACGGACGGGATGTGGACGTACAAGTACAACGGCGATAGCAAGGGCCTGGATGTGATTGTGATGGTGCTGTGGATTGCGTACGGGCCGTGAGAGGTTACCGTGTTTGGAGAACGACTGGAGTGTCACGGCGCGGATATACAAGAGCGTCTTGTCAGATGTGTGATATATGGCCAGCTTTTTTGCCCTTGGGGTCCGTTATTTTGGCGTATCAAAGCACTGGGTTCAATTTGCATACTCCGTAGTACAACGGTGTCACTGGTTATTGCGGTTCTTGTTTGTCTTTCCTTGCCCGTTGCACGAGGGGCAGTGCTTTGCACGAGGTAATGATGCCTAGGAATCGACTTAAAACAAAGAACGAACAAATCAGACTCGTTCCCCTGTGGTTACGCACGAGTCACGTTTGAATCTCGGACGTTGGGCGTCGACGTGGCGGACATACCGCTGCTAAAATATGGAGCTGTCGCCACGAGTAGAAGGCGAATGCGAGCGCATGACGTAGTTTGTGGCAGATGTTGGCAGCGCCGTCGCCAGCGGCCCGGCTTTTCCCAGGCAGACTGCGAAAACGGAGCTGGGCCCCAAAAAAAGAACAAAAAGGGGAAAACGTCAAGTTGAAAAAGGGCAAAAAAAGACGAGATGAGAGAGAGATAAAAAAAGAAAAAAGCATCTTGATCGAGCCTCCCGTCTTTCCCCTTTCCGTCCTCCACCCACCGCATCTCGAGTAAAGCACGCCGGACAGCGTGAACCGATCGCCGATTTTCTGCTGCTGGGCTTGCTTGAGCCTTATCTGACCGCCCTTCTTTTTCCCCGCTGACGCCACTGCAACCAACGGCCAACGGCCGCGTTCTTTTCCCGTGTGGCTTTTCCATCACGCGACCCTCGCCGGGCACTCTCGCTGTGCTCACGTTACTGGGAGCTGTTCCGCCTCGCACACTTCTCCTCTTCTTGCCACTGCCCAGCCTCTCCCAGACTGCCCGACGACAACCGCCTTTCTCTCCGTTACTTACAGCACGTCCCCTCGCCCTGCGCCACGACGGTCACTGCCTCAGTCCTTGACGCCGCCAGGACGTCACCGTTTCTACACTGCATGGTCTTGCTAGCGAGGCAGCCCCTCACCACTGGTTTCGCACCCGGTTCCCGGGGACGCACCTAGTCTCTTGACCGGGACAACACACGCACAACGACACAACTCTCCACGATGATCGGGAACCTCCAGCATCCACTCGATGGCGCGCAGAGGGCGTATGGCGGGCGTCAAGAGCCGCGCGACCGGAACGTCCGTGGCCCCGTCCGCCCTCCACGGCGCGCCCAGTCGACCAACGACTACGTCTACCCGTCGCCGACGCCTTCGCCGCGGCCGACAACGCGGACTGTGCTGGTCCACCACCAGAGCCACAACACGGACGAGCGGCCGGCGACGATCCAGGAAGAAGGGGTCCGGAGCAGCGCTGCTGCACCGCCGGCGCGCGCCAATGGAAGCGGAGGTGGAAGCGGAAACGGTCCGGCCCAGCGTCCCAGGATAGGCCAGCCGCGGCGGTCGTACTCGGTGATGGACTACGAGCCGCTGCCGCTCACGCACCGGCCATCCGCCGACTTCAGCCTGAGCGACCTGCCCCCGGAGCTGCACTACGCCATCTTCGACTACCTCGACCCGATCGACAGCACCTGCCTGGGGCTGACGAGCCGGCACTTCTACGCGATCCACAAGCGGATGCACGGCACGATCCCGCTGTCGGTGCGGCGGACGGGGCCCAACGACATGGAGTGGGTGTGGCACCTGGCCGGGCACGTGCTGAAGCAGCAGAAGAGCAAGTACGACGACCCGGCGTACGGCCAGCCGGCGCCGGCGCAGGTGCAGGCGAAGGCGCAGGGGGCGGGACCGGCTGGCCAGGCGGACGCGGCGGACCTGGCGGCGACGACCACTGCGCTGCGGATGCTGCGCGTGCGGGGCCAGGCGCTGTGCCGGAAGTGCGGCGTCCTGCGCTGCGAGCTGCACAAGCACATCCAGGACTGGATGGGCCCGAACTACGAGTACTGCACCGTGCGGGAGAAGTTCGGCCGGCCCGCGCCGGAGGGGGCCGCAGCCGCCTGCTACCGCAGCAATCCCAAGGACCCGCGGCGGTGCGGACGGCACCGGCAGCCCAAGTCGCCTCCCGCGACGCCGCCGACACAGTAACTCTTGTTGCTCTCTTACGTTCTCCACGTCTCTCCTCTCCGTGTCCATTGTGTTTGTGTTCTTGTTCGTGCCCTTGTCGTGCGGGCAGCACCGGCGTGTTTGTGGGCGATATTAGCAAGGCGTTTAAATGACGCTACGAATAGTTGTGTACGGTATCTGGGTCTCTTTGTATTTTCTATTTCGTTATCTTCTGTCTCATCTGCGTTTTGGTTTCATCATGATCGATCTAGGATACATGGAATTATCTACCCGTGTGGTCCATTTTTACGCGGAGAAAATCGCTGTGACGTCTGCCAATGGAGATGGCGTGTCCACTGTAGCTGAACGGAGCTACCACACTCCGTACGGAGCACGGAGTAGGAAGCAGCAACCCGGATTTACAGGGTGTTTTAGGCCGCACTCAATCCCGCGCGCGCCCCTCAATCGTCATCCATTCAATTTACATTTTCTCCAGCTTTCAACCAGGCTCCCTCCCCTTTTCGTGCTTCTCCTTGAACCCGTCTTCTCTCACCCACATTTTCTTCATTCTCTTTTCACTTCTTCTCCAGGTTTTATCAGTATTCTTCTTTTCTTTTTTTCGCAACCCATTCCTCCTCTTTCCGCCCAATTCCCTCGGTTGCCTTTCTTCCGAATTACCTCCTTTTTCATCTCTTCATTTTCTACTCGTACCATCGTCTTTCCCTTCCCCTCTCTTGTTCTTCTCTTTCCTACATCTCTCTTCCCCTCCTATCACAATATCACAAGCAATGCCGTCACCAGCCAGTCCCGCGCTCGCCGCCAGCGGCAAGCGGAAGCGTACCGATGCGGCAGTGGATAGTTCAGCTGTCGCCAGCCAATCTGTCGACAACGCCGGCGAGTCCACCGAGTCTGCCGAGTCTACCGAACCTTCCGGGCCCGAAATCCAAGCTTCTGACGCGTCTGAAGCAACGCCCTCCCGCTCCCGTAGTAGCCACAGCCACACCAAGGCGTTGCCGCCCAACAAGCGCCAGCGCCGAAGCAGCACGGGCACCGGCCGGCGCTCCAGCGGCGACGTGACCGACGACGACAATGGCGACGACCGAAACCTGATTGGCATCACCGACAAGCCGAACTCTACCATGGCGCCGCCGCCCATTGGAAAGCTGACCGACCCGGTCGGCTACAAGACGAACCCGCCGCCCGTGGGCCGCCCGGTTCGGGTGTACGCCGACGGCGTCTTCGATCTCTTCCATCTTGGGTGCGTGGTCTGACAGTGTGGCCCCCCCTTGGCGATTGACCAGAAGCTAACGAGGCCAATGAATAGACACATGCGCCAATTGGAGCAGGCGAAGAAGGCGTTCCCCGACGTTCACCTCATTGTCGGCGTCACCGGCGACGAGGAGACGCACAAGCGCAAGGGCCTGACCGTGCTCTCTGGCCGGGAGCGCGCTGAGACGATCCGCCACTGCAAATGGGTGGACGAGGTCATCGAGAACTGCCCATGGGTCGTGACGCCGGGCTTCCTCGAGGAGCACCAGATCGACTACGTTGCCCACGACGACATCCCGTACGGCGCCGACGAGGGCGACGACATCTACCAGCCCATCAAGGCCGCCGGCAAGTTCCTGGTCACGCAGCGCACCGAGGGCGTCAGCACGACGGGCATCATTACAAAGTACGTTTGTTTCTTCTGTCGCGTTTCTTCGCGTCCGTCTATGGCCACTAGTCAATACTAATTTTGTCCCTTGCTAGGATCGTGCGCGACTACGAGAAATACATCTCCCGCCAGCTCAAGCGCGGCACGTCGCGGCAGGAGCTCAATGTCAGCTGGCTCAAGAAGAACGAGCTCGAGCTGAAGCGCCACGTCCAGGACCTGCGCGATAACATCCGTGCCAACTGGACCACCACCGGCCAAGAGCTTAGCAAAGAGCTGCGCCAGTTTTGGCCCTCCAGCCGCCCCCAGAGCCCGGCCCCCCGCCCCATGCTGTCGCTGAGCTCGCCATCGGCATCCTATCTGACGGCCAACGACCTGCCGCCGCCAGCCAGCCCTGCGCCCTCTTCGCTCCGGGACGGCCTGTCCGGACACGGCCATAGCCACGGGCACCACCACAACGACCACGGACACAACCACGGCCACAGCCACGGCCACGGCCATGGCCACGCCGCGACACCCAAGTCGCCAATGGGCAGCACAAACGACTTTGTCGCTGGCTACGCCCTCGGGCTGATTGGAGGGGTTCGCTCATGGGTGCGTCTCAGCTGTCTCGTCTTGTTTTCTTTCCTTTGCTGACCAATCCAGATGACCAAGAGCCGGATACGCGGCCGCGACTCGCAGTCGCGCCAGGTCAGTGACGACGATTCGGAGGAGAGCGACGACAAGCAGCCGCAGCAGCAGAGCTCGGGCGACGACGGCCTCGCCGGCCCCAGCGGCAGCCGCCACGACCAGGCCCGCCACGATCGCAGACAGGAGCGCGAGCACGAGCAGAACCACGACCAGAGCAGTCGTGTGTCGCCGTCGTCTGAGCTGCGGCGTGCGTTGCGCGCATCCTAGATGCTGTTCGCTGCCCGTCTGTCTCTTCCCGTGCCCGTGGCTCCTTCTCCTCACCTCTCACCACTCACTCCTGGGCGCTTTCCTGCTGGAACGGTACATTCAAAAGTTTGGGATTGGTCTCTTCTTTTCGGTTTCCTCTTATCATTGCCTGTTCATCCTTAAGAGAGTAATATATGACAGATATCTGTCCGGTTTGCTTCGTTTCGTTTGTGAATGCACGTCTTGTGTGCCCAGGGACAATGCGACCGACAGCAGATGCTTGCAATTGAAAGAAAATATATCCAAAATACAGTAGAGACAGAAGCGCCTTTCGGCTTCTCCCCGGCCTAGAGGCCCCGTCGCCCGCCCGTGCTCATCAGTGTGATCTTTTGCTTTTTTTTCTTTTTCTTGCCGTTGTTGCCGCTGGGGCCGGGCAGGGCGGCGCTGCCGCCACCGCCGCCGCTCTCGTCGTGTTCGTACAACGCGCCGTCTTCTTCGGACACTCCCAGGGATGCCAGCTGTGCGGCGAGGACCGCGTCGTCACCAGAGCCACCGCCGCCCACCCGCAGGGACCCCAGCACCGCCTCGTCCTTGAGCCAGCCGTCATCCACGTTGGCGCCGTCGTCTCCGTCCGAAGCCCCTTGGCCGGCGCCTGGCTGCAGGGACGGCGACGTTGCCACGACGGGCGTACCCCAGACGGTGCGTACGGCGGCTGATGACGACGACCCGGAGCGCGGCGGTGTGGTCGACAGGGACGCCAGCTGCGAAAACCCCGTCCGTGGGTTGGGAGGCGACGCGCCCAGCGGCTGAAAGTCGTTGATGTCGACGACGGTGAAGCCGTGCTCGTCGCGGTCTGGGGCGCGGTGCGAGGAGGACGAGGCCGAAGGAATCAGCGTCGCTGTGGCCGCGGCCGCTGTGCCCCCGAGGCGCTCGAGCCGTTCAAGGCGCTCGGCCTGCAGGCGCTCGCGCTCTTCCTGCGCCGCCTTGTCGCGGTTGCGCTTGCGGCGGCGCTCAATGTCGTCGGCAAACGCGGCGAGCGTCTCGGCCGGCACGATGTCGGTCCAGTCGCACTCGAGGAAGGAGACCAGACAGCCGGCCGGCAGGTGGCTTAGATACTTGGCGCGGCGGCGCATAGCATCGTCAACAACGTGGCCCGTGGACAGATGCTCCACGCGTGGCAGGAGGGTGGACGGAAACGCTGAAAAGGCGCCAAACTTGGTCTTGAGAATACGGATGTCGAGTGGTGACAGGTAGAGGTGCGGCGGGGACATGTAAAAGAAGAAGTCCTGCTGCGGTTGCTGCTGGTCGTCGGCTCGTTGTGGATTTGTCGTGCTGCGTGGCTGGGTCGACGCGGTCGAGGCCGAGGTCGCGCTCGTGGATGTAGCCGTCGACGGATCCGCCGGCTCCGCACCGACCGGCAGTTTCCTCGCTGGACCGGCGCTGTTGCTCGCTGCATCTGCCAAGGCAACCTCGATGCCGCCGAGCGCACGGGCTGCCTCTTGTGCCGCCCGCACCGTCTTCATCGCGCGCTGCGTCCACTCTGTGTCCTCGTGGAAGAGAAGCTCATCCTCCTTTTCCTGGCGGGCCAGGCCCTCCAGCTCGTGGCCAAACTGCTTCACCATGTAGTCGCCGGTGCCCTTCATAATCCGGGCGTAGTCGAGAACATTGGCTGCAAAATGCCAGGGGATCGTGCTGTTTCTGTTCTTGTTTCGTCGATTGCTGCCGCTCCGGCCGGCACCACCGTCCGCGTCGTCGACGCTGTCCAGGACATCGGCACCACCGCTTTCGCGGGGGAGCGCCACAACTGAATTGGCGTGCCGCATCATGAGCCGGAGGACAACGTCGTCGCCCGGTCGTGGCAGAGGGCTCTCCTGCCCCGCGTAAAACCGGACAGGCCGCACCTCTGCCAAGTAGATGCTGTCCTCACATATAGGACATTTCTTCCACTTTTTTCGTCTTTCCCCGGCTGCCGCCGCTGTTGTTCCTGCTGTCGACCCTGCTGCCCCTCCTGCTCCCGCTGCTCCTCCTCCCGCCGCCGGTGCTTGTCCACTGCCGCCACTCGCTGTATTGTTGCCGCTGATGCTGCCGTAAATGCTGCTGACGCCGCCGGATAGGCTGCTTGCGGCGTTGCTTGCACTGCTGTTGCGGATCCGGCCGGCGCCCGCATTTGTGGAGGCCTCGTCGTCGGTGCTCGCGTGCATGAAGCGAATCAGGCATGGAAGACAGAAAATGTGGCCGCATGGGGCCATGCGCGGCGCGACCGGCTCGTTCAGGCAGATCGGGCAGGACGAGGCCTGGGACTCGGCCGAGGCGAGGATTTGCAGCACGTCGTTCCACTCGAGGTACGCGTCGGCCTCGGCCGCCTGCACGCTGTAGTCGCCCTTGGGCGACACAACAAAGCGGTAGTTGGCGAACACGAAGCGCGCCTTGTCTACGGCGCTGTTGCCGTTGTGGTGGTGGTTGTGGTGGGCGCGGTAGGAGCCGCCTTGGAGATAGCGGGAGGACGAGGGTGCGTAGAAGCTGCCGGTGCCGTGGTACGCCGGCCGCGCGGGCGCGGCGTAGTTGAGCAGGTGCGTGATCGAGGTCTGGCCGCGCCGGCTCGACGTGTTTCGCAGCGCGCGCATCTCCGCCATGGTGTCTTCATCGTAGCGGTCGTAGAACCGGCCGCTGCCGCCCCGCGGCCCGCTTCCCCCTCCTGCCTCCGGCCGCTTCTGATTCCGGTGCTGCTTGCGTGATGCTTGGCCCTTCCGCGGGGCCGCGGCCGGGCTCGCAGCAGACGCCCCTGATGCTGGATTGCTGGGCCGACGGGACGCATGATCGAAGCCGGCATTCGAAATCGGGGACGAGGCAACTGGGGAATGCGATGCCGACGGCGGAGACGACAACGACGACAACGACTTGCCCAAGACAGGCGGTGGGAGACTCATCGTGGATGCGGAGAGTCGGCGAGACTCGATATGACGACGGCAAGGGAGAGAAGGCGGATCCGGATCGGCGAAGGGGAACGGGTTGAAAAGAAGGAGACAAAGAAGAGACAACAAAAGAACAGAAGCGGCCCCTTCTCAATGCCGCTGCACAGACTGATGGATGGACGAAGCGAGGGTGGGGAGCGGCGTCGGCATCCCCAGAGGATGATGGGGGAAAAGAATCTAGGACTGATGGCGACGCAGTCACACGGCGGAAGAAATGGCGGGGCAGCTCCGGCAAATGACGATCACGTGATGCGGATTTGTTGTATTAGTCGCCATCGGAGTTCAAGCCAAAAAGCAACGTTCACCAGTATGTCTATTCTTGAAAACAGAACATAAAACACAATGCATGTCCAATTCGGCCAGATCCAGTACCACATCAGCATGTCTCACCATGGTCTTTTCCAAGCAACCCTATAGGCACCGTTTCCTCCCAATCATTACTGCCCCACGAAAAGATCCAAAGACAACAAGACACCCTGGGGAATCAAAATAAAAGAGAAACAAAAAAAAAGAGAAAGTAAATAAGTAGACATGAAAAACATGGCAAGCAGATGAGTTGCTGGTTACAGTGAAAGAGCCACGGAATGGGGGTAAGAGGCGCTTGCACCGAGGCAGCGAAAAGTGCTTGCTTCATGCTCCGCGAAACAAGTTAATGCAAGACATCGAAAAGGGGAATGGATGCAACAAGAAGGGAAGATGGCAAGACAAGACGGAGAGGAAGACGAGAAAGGGCTCTTGAAACAAGATCGGGAGAAGAGTAAGAATAGTGGAAAGGAAACAACCATGAGCCTCATAAGTCACAGTGGTCGTTTCACTTCTTGTCACCATCCTTGTGCAGCAGCTTGTGGAAGAAGCCGCTGATCCGGTGCTTCTTCTTCTTCTCGACCGAAGTAGGGCCGGAAGTCGTGGAAGCAGGACCGGCAGTCTTGGAACCAGCAACAGCGGCAGTAGCAGCAGCAAGGGCAGCGGGCGTCCCGGTGCCATTTGCGGCAGTAGTCGGCTTGGAAGCAGATGCAACAGCGGGTTCGGTGGCAACGGGTGTGGCAGAAGATGCAACAGCGGGCTCAGCAACAACAGGCTCAGCAGAAGATGCGACAACGGGCTCGGCGGCGGCGGCAACCGGTGCGACAACCGGCTCGGAAGTAGGCACAGCGGTAGGCTCTGCTGTAGCCGTCTTCTGGAGCAGCTCAGCCTCGACGGCCTTCTTCTCCTCAACAGCAACCGGGTTGGCAGCGGCCTCCGGGCTCTGGCCGGATTCCTGAATGGATTCCTTGACCTCGGCCGGGACATCCGCAGCCTCCGCGGACGTCTGCCCCTCCGTGGCGGACTTCGTAGCAATCTGCTCTTGCACAGATGTCGGCAGGGCCTGCTTCACCGACACGGGCAGCTTTGTAGCAGCGCCGCTGACCGTATCCGATGCCGCCGTGACGGCAGGCGTGGCGGTGGCAACAGCAGCAGCGCCGAGACCGGCAGCGGCAGCAGTGACACCCGCAACGATGCCCGCGGTGGGCGCCGAAGATGTGTCGGCGCTTTCCGAGGTAGCTGGCGCTTCGGGGACCTTTGCCAGCAGCTCCTCCTCGACCTCTGCCTTCTCCTTGACCTCCTCCGGAACAGCGCTGGCCTCAGGGGCGAAGCCAGCCTCCTGCTGGCTCTCGGAAACAACTGCGGGGACACCGCTCGTCTCAGCGGCTTCCGTCGGCGCAGCGATGTCCTTCTCCAGCGGCACGGCGCCAGCAAGAGCAGCAGTGGTTGATACAGGCGCGACGGAGTTGATCGTCACGTCATTGGAGCTGGCAATGGGCAGGCTGGACTCCGGGATCATGTTCTTGGAAACGGGGGGCAGCTCGGTGGCAGAGAAATCACCGGCAATGGCAGCGTCGGCCTTCTCGTAAGATTCGGGGTCGAGCTTAACGTTGGCGTTGATGTCGCCCGACTTCAGGGACTCGGGAATCGGCTCGCCCGGCGCCAGCTTCACAGGGTTGACGCCACCAGGGGCCGCGGGCAGCGGGTTGATCAGCTTGACCTCCTTGTCCAGCTCGTTGGCCGGCGTCTCGGCCGGCGTCTCGGGGAACGTGCCAGGAACTTCCTCCGCCATCTTGGCTGTCTCTTCTGTGGAAGCGGCAGCAGGCTCTTCGAGCTCCTTCTTCTCCTCGAGAGGGACGTCCTTTGCGAGGGCGGCAGTGGTGGACTCCGGCGCAACGGAGGTCAGGAGAGCAGCGGTAGCGGGGGCTGACTTGACGATGTGCTCGGGGATCAAAACGTTGTTGTCGTTTCCGTGCTCGTCTTTCTCTTTGGGAGCTTCGGCGTCGGTTACCCAGGCACCGTCGACAACAAACTATGAAGCGAAATGTAAGCAATTGTCCGTTCGCAAAGTAGTGGCGAAACGGTGGATTTAGGCCAAACGACAAAGTCTGGCTTGGCTGTCAAAGAAAATGAAGGGGGCTGGGCCGGTGGCGGGCTTAAAATCCCGAACCCCTTGCGTCATCACTGCCGCGTGATAAGGCGGAGGAATGCGGGTACAGCGGACTAGGCTGATCGCCGCGGCCCATGCAAGTCGCTGGAAATTGGGTTCAAGGATAGGGGGATAGAGCAAGCCGTTGAAAAGGAGGCAAGCTGCAGACAACGAAAACAGAGAGAGAACAGTGTCTTACCTTGTAGTAGATCTTGGTCGCCGCGTCGGGAAGCTCGACAGACTTCTCAAAGAACTCGCCGACCTTGTCCAGCTTGACGGACTTGGACCAGTTGTCAAAGGTGCCGGTCACGTAGACCTCCTGGGCGGCGTACGGCCTGGTAGAGGCGTGTTAGTTGTGCGAACAGACCGGCCAGGGAACACGTCCCTGGAGGACCCGGCGAAAGGGGATGGTCGCTCCAGCTCACCATTTGAAAACGAAGCTGCCCATTGTGTCTGGTTCGGGGAGAGAGTAGATGCGGGCGGAAGGCGAGGAGAGCTCGGTACTGGAAATTGGAGACGAGGAGGGAGTAGGTATGCAAGTAGCGAGCGGGCTTGTTCTATTCGTTTAAGGTCCTGCGCAACGGACGGGTCAGCATGACGCACACGAGAGGTGGCGCGACAAAGGAAACCGGATTGGCACTGGCACTGCGTGGCCACAAAGCCTCTGGCGGAGGGAGGGGAAGCGGGCCCGCGCAGACCAAAGTAGAATGAAGGACAGAGGCTGGCAGCAGGCAGAGCAGGCCGTGCGCACGCCCAGCGAGCGTTGGGGTGCGACGCTGAGGCGCCCGGTCAGACCACTGGCCGCGCCGTGCGCCGCGCGGCGGTGCCGGCGGCGGTCAGCCGGGACTGCGCGCCGGGCTGGCGCCCACGCGCCGGCGCCGTCAGGCTCGATGCTCGCTCCGTTCTCTGGCAGGCGTCGCGCCGCGGCCGGTTGCCCGTGTCCGTGTCTGCTTGCGCCTGTGCCCGTGCCTGTGCCCCTGTCTGGGGCTGTTTCTGGTGCTGCGCGGCGGAAAGGGATAAGAGCATCTTACCTTCTTTCTCTGGTGGACCTGTATTCTCCAAAAATCCAAAATGCGTCGAGGAAAGCAGACGTGTGCGAGCGATTGTCACGGGGGGAGGAGAGAAAAGAGAGGAAAGAAAAGAACCAAAAACTGAAAACACGAGACGCAGAAAGCTATAGAACCCAGGAGAGGCCCCATCCCAATTTTAGCTCTCTTACAATTTGCCAAAAAAATACTGCGCTACCGCAGGCAGCGAAAAGACGCTGGCGCAACGAAAGCGGAAGCCGCCACCGGACTTTAGCGCACCCGCTGTGGCCGCAAACAGGACGCGCGCCGGCTGCGCTTTCCGATGTCCGAACTCTGTGCGCAGTGCGACGAACGCCAAGACATAACCGCATATCGCTGTTTCCCAGCGCCCTACAGTGGTCTCACCCCGTATCTTGCAGTGCGCCCTCCGAGCTTGCACCGGCAAGGTTTCGGAGGCTTACGCAGTAAGCAGACAGCCATCGCGTGTAAGCCTGGGCGGACTCGGCGCAGATCGTACTTCTTTTTCTCCGATTATTTCTCTGCTTCTCTCTTTTCTTATTTTGAGACTCCATAAACCGTACAATCGTCTGTCTCTATATCTCGTCAAATTACGAGCAGAACATGGCATCGCTGCAGGCAGAATAGCAGTCATGGTGGCCCGCGCCTGGTGGCACCGCCACGAAAGACACCTGTCTTGGGCGGTGGGAGGCTCGCAATGGTCGGTCTGGTCGTTTTAACCACCCTGTTGGCAGTAGCAACAGACTGTGTCGTACGTGTGCTGGCTGTTTCTCTGGGACGGAGCCGAGGCGGTGGCCGAGACCCGTGCGATTCCGGGAAGGACGAGGATAGCGCCACGGCAACGGCAGCTGCTGCGACCGTGGCTGTTGTGGCAACCGGTGGTCTTGTCGTGTAGGGCCGCGGAGTGTGGTATTGAGCATGGCGCGTGCGGCCGTACCGGGGGGGTGCGTGGGCAGGCGGCCCGTCTGCGGCGGTGCCAACAACAGCAGCAGTGGCTCGGCGCAACCCATGCCTGTGCTGCTGGCGAGGCGTCAGACGAGGGGGCAGAGGACGCGGCTGTCGGGAAGATCAATATCAATTCTAACAACCGTTACTACTTTTGCTATTTTGATTTTTCTTGCAGGGGGGGAGGGGGGGGGGGAGGAGGCAGAAGCACAAAATAGGCAACGGGGAAATACCTACCATTTCTCCCATGCCAGTCCATGGTTGTCCGGTGTACTCTACACTGGAGTCTATGGAATGGTCCGATGGGTCGCCATCGACATGGCGTTGCGCATGTCTTTGGAGTAGGTCCTGCCGGTGGAATCGTCGATCGCAGCCGGGATGGCTGCATTGAAACTTCGGCTGGCCGTGACTTAGCTGGTGGCGTCTGCAGAGGCTGGTTAGGTCTGTTTTGTTTATTTTCCCCTCCTGCCCCCTTTTCTTCTGACTTACCGCAGGTGCTCGGCCCGTGTGAAGACCTTGGCCGGCTCGCAAACATCGCATACATGCACAGGTTTGCCCTTCTTAGCACGGCTAATGCGTCCGGTTATGGGCGTCCGCTTCTCGCCCAGATCCGACGGCATGTTGCCCTCGCCGTTCACGCCGTCCCCAGCACCCTCGGGGTAGGGGGCGTGCAGCCCCTGCTGCTCTCCTCCTCCTACCCCCACGAACGGTGATGGCTCGCCCATACCGTAGTCCTGGTACTGAACATACGGTGCTGTGCCTATGGCACCCGAGCTCATACTCTGGCCCATGCCGTAAAACGGCGGCTGTCCGGCGTGGCTACTGCTGCCGCCACCATGACCATGGTATCCGGCCGCAGACGGCATGGCAGGGCTGCCGTGGTAGGAGTGGTGGGGGCTGCCTCCGATGGAGGGCAAGACGTTGTAGTCACTGGTGCTGTGGCTGTGGATGCCGTGCACGTGGTGGTTGTAGTTCATCGTGGGCAGAGGAGAAACGTCGCTGCCAAGTGTTTCGTGCTGCTGGTAGCCCTCGTAGTCTTCGTAGCCCTGGTAGTCTTCACTCTCCTCGTCGTATTCGTAGTCGCCGTGGCCCTCGTAGTCCTTGTCGTCCCGGGGGTCTGGCGTGTTGTCTTCGGCTCGGTGACTAGTCTTGCTGTGTTTACTGCTGTGTTTGCTGCTGCTGTGCTTGCTGGTTTTGCTGCTGCCTCCGCCGGTGCCGTCGGACTTTTGCTTTCCTTTGTCTTTGGACGATGATGACGACACCTTTGACTTCAAGGCGTCTCTGTGGCCGTGGCCGTGGTCGTTCTCGTGTCTTCTGTGTTCTTTTCCTTTTTCTTTTTCGTGATGATGATGCCGACTTTGATGATGATGGGACGAATGTCTGCTGCTGCTGCTGTGACCAGTAAAGGAGGGCTCGGCGCTGGAGCCAGGTGCTTTGGTGGTGCTTCCGCTGTCGCCTGCACCGGTGCTGTGCTTACTTCCGCGGAGGACAAACTGTGACGTGTGCTGCTGCTGTGGTGGTAGAAATGGCTGTTGCGATGGAGACGACTCTGGTGGATGGAGAGAGTCTGTCGAGGGGGGAAGGGGGTAGGAGCAGAGCACCAGGAATTTATGTTAGTCGGGCGTTGGGCGAATAGGGGAAGAGCAACAGTAATAGTCCGCAAAGACGGTGAGGGAAAGAGAAGGAACAAGGCGTAGGCAGGGAAGGAAAGATGGTACTGGAAAACAGATGACAGAAGGGGACAAGAGGAAGGAAGAAGCACAGAGACGGAAAGAAAGAAAAAGAAATGGGAACAGACAGGAACCAGATGGGTTATTATCGTCGTCGTCCAGAATGTACTTCAGGTCGGACATGGCGAGCCGCGCGTGGGGGGAAGGGGTGTGTGTAAGAGAGAGAGAGGGTGGTCGTCGGCCTGACAAAGTTCCGTGGATAACGGCCGGAGCGGGAGGCTCATGTGGACAACGCAGGCCAAGAAAAAGCAACTGCAGAAACCAAAGCCAATGACGAAAAAGGTGCAGGGAGAAAGAAAGCCCGAGTGGAAAAAAATAAGACGAAAAAAAAAACAAAACCCCCAAAATACAAGGGGGTGGGGGGGACAACGAACAAAAGGATTGTGCTGAGGATGAAAGATAGAACTGCCGGTCAAAGAGATAGACGAGAAAAAAACCGGAGAGAGAGGGAGAGGGAGGGGGAGGCGAGAGGCACGCTTTATGAAGGAAAGTTGGAGAGGCAAGACGAGGAGGAGAGGGAAAGAGCAAAGGGAGAGAAGCGTACCTCGACAACTATTTGAATGTATAGACGGTCGCCCAAACGAGCAAGAACGACCGTCGGCTTACTCTAAAAAAATGGATCAAAGCACACGTATAGAAAAAGAAGCGGTGATCCAAGGGGACTGTGATGGATCGATTCGGAAAAAAGGGGGGATGCCGAAGAGAGCAATAGACGAAGAAAACCGAGGGGTCCAATGCACGGCCTGTGGATCCGAGATGAAGAGGAAACAGGCGTAGTTTTATTATTTATACAATCATTTCTTTATGACCTTCAAAAATTGTAGCCTACATGGTCATCAAAGAGGTCACTTGGTGTTGGCCACTGGCTGGGGGGGGGGGGCGGAGGTCGCGGTGTGGGAAGGAAATATTACTGTGCAGATCAAGACAGGATGACAGCATAGACAACCTAGGCGAGCTGTGCAGCGAGCTAGCAGACATCTCCATGGCGGTTTGTCTCTCTGGGCGACTGTATTCGTATGCACTCACGGGGCTAGGCTCTCCTTTCCCTGCTCGAGAAGGAGGTTGCGGTGAGGCAGTCGGACGCATACCGGCCGGGAGACGAGAACCGTGACTGACGTCGACAGCAATGCAACAGCGCACTGTACATGCTGGAATGATCGAGCACAAAATTCAAAATCGCCCCCATTTCCTCTTTCTCTTGCCCCCCCTCTCTCTCCCCCCCCCGGTGATACCACCACAGGACTCGGTTTTTTTGGGCATCCCCTTAGGGCCGTTCGTTCTCCTGCAGGACTGCTCACCGGAGCAAGGGTGACCCTTGTCCTCTGCCTGTTCCTTCATCACGCTGGTCACTTGCTCTGCTCCTTGCTCAGGTCTTCGGACGAGAAAGGACCGGACAGGTACCTCCCTAGAGACGGACCACGCGGGTGTTGGCCGGAGTGGAGTGCATGCTCGAACGACGCAGTGAGCCTGTCCATCCGGGCAGAGGGGGAGCGAGATGCTAGACCGCAACGAGACAAAGCCACCAGACAACGTATGCAGAGGCGATCCTCACGACGCCATGCCACTGCACGTGTGATTGGCGCATGGCCCATCCGTACCTATCAGGGCCGAGGAGCCCTCTCGTGTAGACGGACCTGCCTGGCTGCCGCACCGGCACCAGGGCCACCGCACACCCTGTCTCGGCCGGTGGTTCGTCCGGTCGGCGCTCTCGACGATACGAGGAAACGAAAGCACGCTCGTTAAATGAAAGGAGGTCAGACCCAAGCAGTCAATCCAATACACCACCCCCCCTCTCCTTTCCTCTTCCGAGAGATCGTCAGCCTTTCCCCCCCTGCGATCGCCCACGAAGAAAAGGTGAGCGGCCTGTTTTCGAGGCCCGGCCCAGTTTGCTCGCCTCGTCAAGCCACACACGCCCCTCCACCGCCCCCCTCCCCCTCCCCCCTCCCTCCACCGGGTCCTCTGGCCAGGGCCGCGGGAGCAAGTCTTGCCGACACACGCAGGCGCAGCCGCCGAGCAAGAGGGCCATGCAGGCCCGTCCGACTGAGCAGCCCACGGCCCAGTAAAAAAAAAAGACCGTTGCATTGGCCCGACCGATCTCCACCTGCGCGGCTATTTCATGCACGCCGCGCACTACGAGCAATACACACCGTGGCTCAACACGACGTCTTGCTCCTGCCCCTGCTCGTATTCCGGAGCATCCTCTGTCCGGGCCCCGGGGGGCCGTTCCTGGATCCGCCCCATCGGGCAATTGGCCGCCTCGATCAAGGCCTAGCGACAGCGGCGGGCGTGTCCGAATATGGCAGAGCCTGGCATCTGACCGGGGGACTTCATTAGCCAGGTCGGGGGGCCGAACGTGGTTTAGAGCATGGGCAAAAGATTGCCCGGGCGCGTCTGGTTTTTTTTTTTTTCTTCTCTTTTCTCCCTTTTTCCTACATTTTTCCCTTTCTCCTCCTTTCTGTCGACCGGGGAGCATATCCGGAAGGACGCCGGTGTGGATACAAGGAATGATGAAGAGAGAAAGAGGAGGACCGATAGAAAGCGAAGTAACAAGACAAAGCATCGAGATGGAATAAAAGAAACAAATGAGAAAAGCAAAAAGCTACAAACCTTCCACGAACCGCAATCTTCTCCGCCACGACCAGTGCTTTTCTTAACGTTCTGCCTCTCTGCTTGATGTTCGTGGGTTGTGTACGTCAGTTGTGCACGTCATTCGTCATTTGTGCGACTTGTGTGTATCGTATGTGTCACTGCCGTCCATCCGACGAGTCCTTTTTAACGTTGTCTTTTTTCTTTTTCTTTTCCTTTTCCCTCGCCCTTCCCCACACACACCCACTGTCTTTTGTCCACTTGCGCCACGACCCCTCCTGGTCGAAAGAGCGATTTGGGAAAGCGTGGGCGCTTAAACTCTGGGGATCGTTTCTGCCTGCTTGTCTTTTTTTGTGGACGGACACGGACCAGCACCACGCCATTGCTTATTGAAGATTACGAGTTCATGTTCTTTTGTAGTGCCTTTGCTTTCGCATGTTGTGTGCCGTGGTTGCCGAAGACAGCTGTCTTGGTTGTCAAATTGTCTGCCTTTGTCTTTTCGTTCTTCACAACATGGAGTTCAATATTCCTTTCTCGCCATCGATGGTCATTCTCCACAGAGTAAACAAAAGTTCTCTTTTGTTCTGTTTCCTCTCCCATCCTACCCCTTTCTATATCAGATAATATCAAGAAAGAAGGATCAAAGTGCATGTCTGCTGGACTTATGGGATGTTGTGTTCAATACAAGTCATCTCTAACGGATGGCGAGAAAAGAAAGATCCAGGTTCTCCCCTTTTCTCCTCTTATACGGCACACAGAGTCAAATGCTCCATCACTGACCCAACTGCCGCTGCTTCTCAGATCTCCGTGCATAGACGCCTCGTTCGATTGCCGCGACAGACGCATTGGCCCGCCACGCCTGACAGGGCGCGTATACGGTGTAATTGGCGATGCATGCATGGGGTGGTATATTTACCGCTTTCTTCCCCTTGCAAAAGCCACACGAAACAACGTCACGGCTTGGCAGCTCGTCCAACAGTTTGCTATTACTGAACTAGCTCTTCTTGCAACAGGAGAAAGAATCAAACAAGGCAATCAAACAGGGGGGAACAGCACTCGTCTCTCCTCCAAAAAACACACCGCCCTGGTTCAGGCTCCGTCTCGTCTCGCCCAGGGCCCGAACGGGTATCACACACCGAAGCTTCCACTCTTCTGAGCAGTGGGCCGCTTACTGCGGTGCCGGTTGCTGATGCTGCTGCTCCGCCTTCTCCGGCGCGGCATACGGGTACGGCTGCGCGACGCCGGGCTGCTGCTGGTACTGCGGGGAGACGGGCTGCAGGGGCACGGCGCCGGGCGCCACGCCGGTGGCCTTCTCGGCGTCGAGGGCCGACGGCGTGGCGGCCTGGCCCGGCACGCTGTGGAGGCCGAGCGAGCGGTGGCGGACGATGGCGAGAGAGTGGATGATGAGGGTGATGACGAAGAGGAGGCTGTTTGTTAGTTTTTTATTCTATGTCTTTCTCTTTTTCTCCTTTTTTTTTTCGTATCCTTTTTCTTCCACGTACAAAACAAGACCTCCCAGGCCGGCGGCGGCGGCCAGGCAGTTAAAGTACGTCTTGGACCAGCTGTCCAGGCCGTACGAGACGCAGTAGCCCCAATAGCACTCCGTGCCGGAGCCCATCCAGGGCGCGACCTGAGACGCGAGCAGCGCAAAGGAGATGAGCCAGAAGATGGCGAGGAAGATGTCGAGCGCCAGCACGGCCCAGTAGTTGTACAGCAGGGGCGCGGCCAGCAGGGTAACCAGGTTGTAGATGACGACGATGAGGGTCGCGATGACGGTGAACATCATCAGCGAGTCGCCGGAGAAGCTGAGCAAGGACAGGCCGTAGGCGTCGAGGCCCAGCACAATGATGGTGACGAAAAGCTGGGCGGCGCGGAGGAAGACCAGGTAGGCTGGGTAGACGGGGATGTGCTCGCGGCCGGCCGGGCGCGCGGCGGAGTCACCGCCGATGCCAAACATTGTTAGACTGGGGGTGGGGGTGGGGAGAAAGTGTTGAATATAAAGACACAATGTAAAACTTGTAAGACGGGCGGGAGAAAATGGTGATGGAAGAGGATGGTCAGGAGAAGAGAGGAAGCGAAATAAGAGAAACAGAAACAGAAAAGGAATAGAAGAGAAGCAACGGGAACAGAGGGGCACCGGTCATAGAAGAGGACGAGAAAGCCACAGCCTGCAAGGGATAGGTGCGCCCTGTCTCTCTTAAATTGCTGCCAAGGACGGCTTCTCGTCTCTTGAGTTGCGTTATACGAGCAATACGATTGGGTTGACCCCCCCTCCCTCTGCCTGATTGGGAGCCCTCCCCCCCCCCCATCTGCGGCGCAGTCCTGCAGCTTCAAAGAGACAGGTCAAGTCTGCCTTGGGAATTGCAGTATTTTGGGGGAAGGGGGGGAGGGAGGGAGAAGGCTCACTTCTTTGTTCCCTTTCTGTGAACGGCGGACGTGCTCCGCGTGTGGACGCTCCAAGGCGCAGACTGTTCTGGCCAGCCGTATCTGCGGCTGTGAACGGGCATTGTGGGTGTCACTAGCTCTGCTGCTACTCTGGCATTGCAACGCAGGCTGCCTCTGAGCGTGCGACACGAGCAGATGCATGACTCCGTCTGTCTTGTTGTTCATGCAGAGCATGAGGCTGGTTTGAAGTTCTTCGCTCGCGGCTCTCTTCTCTTCTCTCTTCCCTCTGTGTATACATTATTTATCTGCGAGTCAACTGCCGTAGACTATGCGTATCCGTGGATACCGTATACCTGGCAAAGCTTCTTCAGCGTCTCCCCAACCCTGTCTACCGAGCGGGAGTCGTCGAAATTCAGCCCACGGGCGGGTACAGCCTAAAATAGCGTGTCAGTGTTGTCTCGTGGCCTGTGGGGTCGTGACGACAGCGGAATTGGCCCGCCTGAACGCCAGAGACGCTGTCTTCAACGCCCGTCTCTTCCTCTGTCATGCATGGGTAGCACGTCTGAAACAGCAGACTCGAGGATGTAAAGGGGCCAGGCAAGGCTGATGCGGAGGAAGAGTTGGGTAAGGAAAATGGTGAAGACAAGAAGAACAACGGTTCTGTGGAGTTCGCGCTGGTGGCTGCTATCTTTACTCCGTAAACTTAAATTGCAACCTAAAACCCTTAAAATGCCCCGTAAGGGCTGGGCCATGTAGAAAAACCGGTTTACAAGACGCATGGCATGCCAGGCGGTAAACCTTTCCGGCACGAACAGAATCTGCTCTCTTTTGATGTGGTTTATTTGCTCTTCATATAAGTATCCTGAAATCGTATCATATCCTAACATGCATTCCCCTTGTCTCTTCTCTGTATCTGAACAGCTGCTGTCGCATCCACGCCCGGACCAGCCCGCGTAGCCCACTTATAGCTGTCCCTCGAAGCAATAGCGTAGTCCTCATCTCTTGGAGCGCCGCCCCGTCGAGGGCTCTCCGCCTCGTTTCGATCCCTTCCGGGCCTGGGCGGCTGCTGCCTGGAGACGTCGTTCTTCTGCTAGCGTGTCTAATGCGCCACGCAGAGCTGCCAGGCGATGCGTCCTGCCCCATTCGATGATGTTGCGGACGCACTTTCGGAACATTAGATGTTCATCCGGGTCCCTCAAATTGAAGAATCCCAGCTCAGCCGTGCAAAAGGAGCCGCCTCCTTCGACACCGAAGCTGTCGGCAGTGGCCGTGGTATCCGGTTCTTTGAACCACGTAACGTATATGTGTGCGAACGAGTTTATCGCAATTGAGAACGCGGTGCTGTCCATCAGCCTGGGCCGGACAGCGGTACAGGCCATCAAACGGTTGTTCAGTCTTTCAATAATGTTGACACAGGTCGATGCACCGCCGAGACACTGGTTTGTGGCCGTCCACAGACTGCCCCCCTCGCCCTTGTACTCGATGATGAGGAAGGGACACAGGATCTGCAAGCTCTGGCTGTTGGCCACAAGGTCGCTGTCAAGGTCAACCAGCTCCATTCGCTGGTGTGAGTGCGTCGCCACCCGGGCCTTGCTGTACCCGAACATGGAGTCCGGAATGGGGGTGCTGATCTTGAGGCCGAGGCTGCGGCCGTAGGCATTGCCCTGCGGCACGGCCGAGCGCGCCATGACCTGCTTGTCGAGGCGCAGCAGCACGTCGCCCTCGCGGGGGTTGGGGAACATGTGCTGCTGGAAGTGCTTCTCCACCTCCGACTCGCAGGCCCCGAAGTAGGCGAGGTTGTGCAGGCTGCGGTCCTGGAGCACGCTCTCGGGCGACGGCTCGGGGCTCGAGCGCCCGCGCTGCATGTCTGCGACCAGCCCGGCCACGGACCGCGGCAGCGGGTCGCACGGGTGCTGCAGCACGATGCCGTTGACCTGGAGGTTGGACTCGCGGTAGCTCGGCGACTCCACCAGGCTTCGGCCAGACGGCTGCGACCGGTAGCTGGCCACGTCCCCGGACCGGCCTCGGGAGGCCGACACCCTGGTGTCCATTCTGACGCTCATTGTGCTGTTTTTTGAAGGGGTTTCTGTCGCAACAGAGAAATTTGTCTTCAGAGGCTGCGGTGGACTCCGGATTCTCAATCTCAAGAGGCAGTGGTTGCTAAAGGCGTATGGAGATTTGGCCTATCCTCGATAAGAAACAAGATGTTTTCTGTGGTTGTGTGTAGTTCTGCATTGCGAACTGAATTGAAGCAGAAGAGCGACGAGGCATGCTTTAAGTATTCTGAGTTTCCTCCCTTTTCGACTCTTGACGTTTCGCGTTTCAATTCGCGCCAAACCCATTTTCGAGGCCTTTTGGAAGCACCCGGGCCGCAGAGAAAGGCCATGCGAAATGTTTCAGACGTGAACCCTGAGGTTGGGAGGTGTTGCTTTTCGAGTCTTGTCAAGGGAATTCTTCAGTGGAGATGTTCTGTGGAGGGTTAGTTTGGGGAACCGGCGGCTAACGATTGGCCAACAGAAGACAAGTTGTTATTCTCGACCTATATATAAGTCTCGGACGACGAAACAGCCGCTCGCAGTGGTAACCAGAAGAAGAGACTCTCGAAATAAGGCTCCGTGTCGCTAAAGATAGAGATCCGGCATAAACTCGCCAAACACCAAAACTGGCAGCTGAAAACCGAAAACCGAAAATCGAACGCTGCAAACCCGCAAATTCGATTTTCAAAACCCAAAACCCAAAACCCAAAATGGCCCAGGCATTTCCAGACTCCATATCGTCATCCAAAGCTCACCAGACTGCGAAGAAATATGAAAGAAGGACGAAGGAGGGCCGAGGTCGAGTTGTTGTGCCCGAGCCGCCGTCCGTAGGAGGTCCAGTAGGCCGCGTCGAAGGCCGACGGGCGCGGCTGGACGGAAATAGAACGCATCAGGGAATCGTATGGCCCGAGCGGCTGAGATAGTCGTGGTAGGCGCGCTGTAGCACCTGCTGCTGCCGCAGTAGGTCTTCCGCCTGTTGCCGATCCGAATTCGCCTTGGCTTGCCGCTGCCACGCCCGCTTCTCCTGCAGCCACACCCACTGCCATAGGCCGCCCACCACCGGCTGCGGTGGGCTCCCCAGTGTTTCCTGCACCCACTGCTGTATCCGCTGCTTCTGCTCGTCGCTCAATCCACCTTCTTCCTCGTCCTCTTCCTCTTCCTCTTCCTCTTCCTCTTCCCCATCGTCGTCGTCTTCGTCGTCTTCGTCGTCCTCGTCCTCGTCCTCGTCCTCGTCCTCGTCCTCGTCGTCGTCGTCGTCCTCATCCTCATCTTCGTCGTCGTCTTCTTCCTCATCCTCTTCCTCATCCTCGTCCCCTTCCTCTTCCTCATCCTCATCCTCATCTTCGTCCCCTTCCTCTTCCTCATCCTCATCTTCGTCGTCGTCTTCTTCCTCATCCTCTTCCTCATCCTCGTCCTCGTCCTCTTCCTCTTCCTCTTCCTCATCTTTATCCTCATCCTTATCCTCATCCTTATCCTCTGTTTCCTCCTTGTCCTCCGTATCCTCCGTATCCTCTGTGCCCTCGTCCTCTATCTCCTGCTCGTCTGCTTCCTGCTGCTGGCGCTCCTCCCGTCGCCGCACCAGCTTCTCCCATACTGCCTGCAGCACCTGCGTCCACTGCTGCATCCACTCGTGCTCTGGCTCCTGCTCCTGCTGGCGCTCCTCTCGTCGCTGCTTCAACTCCTCCCATGCCAACTGCAGAATATACATCCAGTGCTGCATCCACTGCTCCTTCTCGTCCTCTTCCCCTTCTTCCTCTCCTCCCTCGTCCTCTTCCCCCTCCTCATCATCTTCCTCCTCATCCTCTTCCTCCTGCTCGTCCCCTGCCCTCCGTGGCGCCGGGCGCATTGGCAGCACTGTCGCCGGCAGCTGCTGCTCCTGCTTGAACAAGTCCTGCCGAAGCAGCTGTAGCCATCGCTCTGCCGCTTTCTTCTGCTTCTGTTCCTGTTTCTGCTTCTGCTCCTGCTTCTGCTTCTGTTCCTGCTTCTGCTTCTGCTTCTGTTTCTGCTTCTGCTCCTCCTCATACTTCTCCAGCCATAGCATTTGATCCCACAGCCACTGCTCTCGCCGTGATGCCTTTTCTCGCTGCTGGGATTGCCGTCTCGACAGCGTCTGCTCGTGTAGTTCCTGCAGCTCCTGCAGATGCCGTTCCTGCAGCTTCTCCAACTCCCGCTCCTGCTGCTCCCACTCCTGCTGCTCCTGCTCATGCTGCTCCCGCTCCTGCTGCTGCTGCTCGGATTGCACCGGCGGAAGGACGGTGGCTAGGCTGCATTGGTCGTAGATGGCTCGCGCGGCCGGCCTTGACAGGATTGTGAGTGCCTCCAAACAGGCTCTTTTATGCTCGTTGGCGGCAGCTTTGTTGACGTAGTGACCGGGGTCCCACTGGGACTCGAAAGTCTGATACGCCTTTTGGATTTCGGTAGCGGACGCTGAGCTGGACACCCCGAGCCGCTCGTAGAGCATAGTATTGGGGAGCGGCATAGTAGTCATGCGCGAATAGGGAGATGTACTTTGGAAAAAAAGTTACAAAAAATGTCTCAATTTGAAAGATGAGGCTGGCTGATGGGATGAAGATGGTTGGGTGATGGATGTTGGAATAAGATGTTCTGTAGTACAAGAAAGGGGTGGGGCGATCTGTGCAATACAGATGAAGCAGATGAAGCAGACGACGAAATATCTGGATTTACACAAAAACGGCAGAACAGACAACAGCTACAGAAATTAAGGCGGTGAGCAATTCGAGTAGGGCTTCCACGTAATGAAAGTAGGGTGACGTAGATGCAGCAAGATGCAAAGTTGACTTCTGCGCGCAGTGGCAAGGCGTCGTCATCTTCAGGTACTCCGTGCGTCTCGATGCTTCGTCGATGGCGCCTCAACACGCCTCAACACGTGCCTCTAACACACGCCTTGAACACACCCCACTCATGCTGTGAGTTTAAAATTAGCGCGCATCTTCTCGCATGGGTGCCCCATAAATGTGGATTTACAGGGAGTGCCACCCAGGAAAATCATCTTCCGTAGCGGCCTTACGAGTGCCTATTGAGTTAAGCTCCAGGGCAGAGAAGCCCGTGTCGCTCTCCATGCGGGGACGGCTGAATCCCCACTTTGCACCACCCACCACGAACTGCATCCGCGACCACCCCCGCCCGCGACAGGAAGCGAACGCCTCGGGTATGCTTGGCCGAAGCAGAATACGATGGTGTGTTGCTAGCCAGAAATGGCAGCGCAGGGATCTATAAGTATAGAGCGCCTTTCCGCCAGCCCTTGTTGCTCATGGTCTCGTCGCCCTTAGAGGTTTTACGCCTCTGACCTCTTGTTCTTCTTCGGCCTCTTCCACTCTTTCAGCTTTTACCATGGGGTCTGCTAAACCGAAGCGCCCCGTAAATGTGGCCGGTGCGTCCGGAGGGTTCTTGGACCGGGTGCGCGGGATTGCGTCGCTGGCCAAGAACCCCGACGTGGACGTGATCGTCGGCGACTGGCTCTCGGAGATGACCATGACCATGCACGGCGCGACCAAGGCGCACGCGCAAAAGGAGCTGGCCGGGAAGCAGCTCACGTGGGAGGAGCAGGTGCAGAACGCGGTGTTTGCGGAGAGCTTTCTGGACTGCTTCGAGCCGGCCATGGAGGACCTGGCGCGCAACAAGATCAAGCTGGCCGTCAACGCGGGCGCGTCGGACACGGAGATCCTGGCCAAGATTGTGCGCGACAAGGTGCAGGCCAAGGGCCTGGGCCTTAAGGTGGCGTGGATCGAGGGCGACGACACGACGGCGACGGTGCAGGCGCTGATCGCCCAGGGCGAGGAGTTCCGCAGCCTGACGCACGGCAAGACGGTGCAGGAGTGGGGGCTGACGCCCGTGAGCGCGCAGGCGTACCAGGGCGGGCTGGGGATCGCGCGCGCGCTGGCGGCGGGCGCGGACATTGTGATCTGCGGGCGGGTGTCGGACGCGTCGCCGATCATCGGGGCGGCGGCGTGGTGGCACGGGTGGCGCGCGGACCAGTTCGACGAGCTGGCGGGCGCGCTGGTGCTGGGCCACCTGCTGGAGTGCTCGACGTACGTGTCGGGCGGCTACTGCGCGGACTTTAAAGAGATCATGCGGGCGGGCAAGCACACGGACATGGGGTTCCCGATCTGCGCCATCGACCACCGCGGCGAGGGCGTGATGACCAAGGAGGCGGACCGCGGCGGCGTGGTCACGGTCCACTCGGTGACGTCGCAGCTGCTGTACGAGATCCAGGGCCCGCTGTACTACAACTGCGACGTGACGGCGCAGCTGGAGGGCGTGCGCCTCGAGCAGGTGGGCGCGGACCGCGTGCGCGTGTCGGGCGTGCGCGGGCTGCCGCCGCCGCCGACGACCAAGGTCGGCCTGACGGGGCTGGCGGGCTGGCAGGCCGAGTACCACGTGTACCTGTGCGGGCTGGACATTGAGGACAAGTGCCGGTTCACGGAGGAGCAGATCCGCGCAGAGCTGGGGTCCGACACGCTGGCGCGCCTCGACCTGCTCAAGTTCATGCAGAACGGGTCGTCCGTGGTGGACGCGCGCAACCAGGACGTGGCCACGGTGGACCTGCGCATCTTTGCGCAGAGCAAGGACCGCGACCTGCTGCGCATGCGCAACCCGCACGGCCTGTTCCGGCGCACCATGACGTGCTTCCTGCAGAGCTGCCCCGGCGCGTCGCTGGGCAACGACATGCGCCAGGCCGAGGGCAAGCCGTACTACGAGTACCACCCGTCGCTGCTGCCGCAGGCGGCCATGACGCAGCGCCTGCACCTGCTGTTCGACCACGCGACGCCCGTCGTCGACCTACCGCTGCCGCCGCAGTTCCGCGCGTACGACCGCCAGCAGCCGTCGTACGAGACGCGCGACCCGGTGCCGCTCGCCGCGTTCGGGCCCACGGTGCGCCTGCCGCTGGGCCGCGTCGTGCTCGGCCGCTCGGGCGACAAGGGCAGCGACTGCAACGCCGGCTTCTTTGTGCGCCGCGACGACGAGTACGCCTGGCTGCGCAGCCTGCTGACGGTCGCGCGCCTCCGCGCGCTGCTCGGCCCGGAGGAGGACAAGGGCAAGCCCATCGACCGCTTCGAGCTGCCCCACGTCCGCGCCGTGCACTTTTTGCTGCACGACCACCTGGACCGCGGCTACGACGCCTGCTCGACGTACGACACGCTGGGCAAGAACTGCATGGAGTACCTGCGGGCCCGGACGGTCGACATCCCGGTCAAGTTTGTCGAACGAGGGACGTTATGAGGAGGACGGGGGGTAGGGGGAGGGGGAGGAAAGGGAGGGAAAGAAAGGAATACCCTGCCAACTCCTAATAGCTCCGAGATCGCTTCTTTAGCATCGTTTTGAAATCACATTGGAATCACCCAACGGCAGTCGGCATGAGTGCCGTCTCTTTTACTGGACAGGAGATCCCCTACAGACAGGTCGAGGCTAACCCCAACAAGACGGGTGTGAGCATGCATCATATGTTCACTAATCAGAAAATACCTTTACGTCCGGGCGGGTTTGCCTCCGCCCTTCGGCATCGATCTCTTTGGTTTATTAACAACGGAGCGGACGCTGAATAGCAAAGCACCATCGGGATAGTAGAGGCTTGAACCGCTGCTGACGAGCTTGGCCACTGTCGGCGGCCTTTGATGCAGCTTTATTCTGACATCTTGCTTACTCCTGTGTTCATTTTTCCTCCTCCTTTCCCACAGCTTCGATCAGGCTTTCATTGTTACCTCTTCTACTCTCCCCATACTCCACAGACAATTATGCCACCCACTGGGCGAGTTCAGAAGTCAACAACGTTGCTGATACGGGATGGAGGCGGTGACGGGGTCGCGGTGAAGCGGTCCCGGGGCCGGCCGCGGAAAAACGGCGACGAGGCCACAGCTGCAGAGGCAAGTGCACAGTGATAGCGAGCTGCCTGCTTCTTCGTTCATTGCCTGACAGAGACAGAGACGGCGCACGCAGATCCGCATGGCCCAGCGCGCCTACCGCAATCGCAAGGAGACGACCATTGTCACGCTCGAGAAGCGCGTACAGACGACCCAGGCCGCCAACGAGGCCATGATCCAGGCCTTCCTGGGCCTGCACGACTTCCTGACCGCCCGTAGCGGCCTGCTAGAGGCCCACGGCGACCTGGCCCAGCAGCTGCGCCGCACCACGGAGACCATCCTGGCCCTGGCGCGGCAGGCTGGCGACGAGAAGATGGACGAGGCCGGCAGCGGAAATGAGGGCAACGCAGCCGGCGGCCCCGTGGTGCAGCAGCCGTCTGCCTCGGCGTCTGCGAGTCCTCTTTCGGCTGCGCCCCAGGACACCGCGCCAGCCAACGCCATCGCATCGACTGTCTCGCAGCTGCTGTGGAACTCTCTCGTCGACGGGGCGCAGTCATCGCCGTCGACCGAGCCCGGCAGCGGCAGCGGCAGCGATCACTGCGGCCACTGCGGCCATCCCCTCCTCGCGAGCCAGGCGGCCGCGTCACCGCTGTCTCTCCGCGGCGAGAGTCTTGTGCCGTCGCAGCCGGCCGTGCCTGCTCTTGCGTCGGCGACGACCACCACCACCGACAACGATGCTCTCGCTCTGTTTTCGCCGACGTTCGGCACAGCGTCCTTGTCGCTCGACGCCTCGTTCTTTGCACCGCTCGACGGCGACGCCGAGGACTACATTCCGGCACCGTCGCCGGCGTCGGCGGCCCTCCTAAGCCGCCTGGTGGCGGACGAGCCGTCGACGACGGCAACGACGATGGTGGCACCGGGGTCGGCTGCGGCGACGGCGTACGGCATCCCGGCGCAGCCCTACCCCTTTCTTGCGAGCCTGCCGTCGTACCTCTCGCCCGGGTCCACGTTTGGCCTGCGCCTGCACCGCAGCGCGATCGAGCGCGGCCTGCAGCTGCTGACGAGCCCGAACCCGCCGCCGGCCCGGCTGCAGCGCGCCTTCGGCTGCAGCGTGCGCTACGAGTCGCTCGACAGCATCCGCGCGCGCCTGTACCGCGAGATGACCTCGCCGCTGCCGCTCAGCTCGGCCCGCCGCCGCTGGGACGGGGCGGGAGGATTGCTGCCGCAGCCGACGCGGCCGCAGCGGCGGTGGCAGTGGCAGCGGAGCCATGAGCGCGGCGCTGGGGACGGCGGCAGCTCCAGCAACAGCGAGGACGACAAGGACCTCGACATCTGGTCGTGGACCGGCACCTTTTCGCTCCCCGGCCTCGAGGGCACCTTTTACGACTGCGAGGAGACCGAGGTCTACCTGCGCCAGCGCGGCGTCGAGATCCCGCCCGGCTCCAGCAGCGTCGTCGTCGTCGTCGGCGACGGCGACTTTTCCGTCGAGACGGCCGGATCCCTGCTGGCGGCGAACAGTCCGCGGGCCTCGCCGCGTGGCCGCCGGTGCAGCCTGCTGACCCTCGACGTGGAACGCTTCATGTTCGGTGCGTGTCTCGCTCTCTCCACCCTGTCCTTGTCTTTGATAGAAATGACTGACTCGACAGAACTGTCTACCCGCTGCACCTGTCTGGGCGCGTCCCCGGGCTTCCGGCAGGAAGACGTCCACGAAGCCTTTTGGAAAGCAGTGCATAGATAATCTTGTGATCACAAAGGAAGAAAAATGGACGTTGGCAGCATGCTTGATCGCTCTGCCTAAATGCTATCCTGGTCTCTCGTACGTAGATCGCTACGACGCATGGGGCCTGTCGCCAGTCTCCGGGTCTGCTGTCGCCGCGGCGTCACTGGCGGCCGTCGCGGCCGCTTCTCTCTGGCGCCGCTCCTCGTCCTCCTGGTCGGCCAGCGCCTGCTCCGCGTTGACGAGCTCCAGCATCGCCTTGGCCCGCAGCGCCATGTCGGCCGACTCGCTGTTGAGCTTGGCCCAGAGGTACTGGATGCCGACGGAGACGCTGCCGGCGTACGTCGCCGCCTCTTCGGCGGCCGCGTGGTCGGAATGCGGCTGCTGCTGCTGTTGCCTCTGCAGCTGCGTCGCGAGGACCGCCTCCCACCGGTCCTCCTCGGCCGCGAAGCCCAGGTCCTCGCGCAGCATGCGGCTCGCCAGGCCCATGCGCCGCATCCGCTTTTTGCGCTTCGCATTGATCACCTGCGACAGGATCGGCGACTGCGGCTTGCCCAGCCGCAGGAACGGGATGCCCACCGCGTCCGTCGCCAGCCGCGGCACGCGCCGCCGCCCGTCCTTGGCCGCCCGCAGCCGCGCCAGCGGCAGCGGCCGCTCCGTCGGCACGTACTCGTAAAAGTAGTACGGCAGCCGCGCCGCCGAGAACGTGCCGCCCGGCAGGTCCGCCACGGGGCGCCGCGTCAGCAGCTTCCGCGGCACGTACGGCGGCCGCGGTGGCGGCGCGTTCGCCTCGGCCTCTGCGGCTGCAGCAACTGCCGCCCGCGCCGCGGCCGCCTGCTTCTCGAGGAACGCGACGATCGACTGGTGCGCCGCGGACGCGGGGGTGCGCGCCTCGGCAAGCAGGTCGAGGAACTGGGGGGTCAACGAAACCGCCAAGAAACCAAAAAAAACAGAGCAGCACACTGCCCTACCTTGTAGCCGCTTTGCAGAGCAGCGTAGACCAGGCGGGCGCTGGTGTCGTGGCGGTTCTGCCGGAACCCGTTCCGGATCACGGGCAGGGCCGGATGGATCGGTGCCGCGCCAGATCCGGTTGCCGCAGGGACGAGCGTCTCGGGAAGCGGGATCGCTCGAGCCCTGCGGATCATCTCCTTATAAAGGGCAAAGCCTGCAATGGTGTTACTAAGAGGAGCAGCACAACGGCAGCAGAAGACAAAGAGAAAAAGGCCAGGGCCGGCGCGAGAAGATACGGAAATACGTACATGCTGTGCGGTGCCGCGAGCTGCGGGACGGAAAGAAAAACGACGGCATTCATCTGACGTCTGGCCGCTGTCTAGGGACGCATGCGTGGGAGGACGTAAACCGTGGGCGAAGGCGGAGGGCGAAGCTCGGTGGCGGCTCTGGTTTTCTCGGTGGGTTTCTCACGATGTTCGACAGCAGTGGAGCCCACACAAAGACGCCCTCCTATTGGCCGCCTTCTCCTACGAGGCTCTACGAGACGGCTGCTCAAGAGGGCAGCGAAGAGCACGCGAAAATCCATTCATAAAGACCACGAAATGCTGCATTAAACCAAACACTTTAAAGAGAAAAACGGCCCAGATCAACAACAGGACGCTGTCCTCAGCTGGCACAGTCGTCTGCTCTGAACGTGAAGTCTTCGAAACTGTCGTCAATTCCTCTATTTCCGCTTACACGGGCCGCTTCCACCTCTTCTACATGATGTTGCGGACCGCCTAGAGACACAGAGACACTTTAGATTGTGTCCTTGTAGATGGCGTATCGCGAGCCCTCGGGGGGCTGCGGAAGCTTCTTGTGCTCGTCCATGTACCTGGACAGAAAGAAAAAAGGCGTCAGCAGAGCAGCCCAGAGGAACAGCAGGCAAAAGGAACAGAAGCAAAAAAAGCACAGGAACGGAAAACCTACTTCCGTATGGCGATCAGAGCGGTCTCGAGGCTCAAGGGGTCCTCCTTTGGCCGAGGGTTCTTCGACAGCTGCGCCGCAATGGTCTCCCAGTCACGCAGAATCCCGATAGAATTCTTGTTGACGAGGCCGTCGGTGTTACTGACGCCCGGCAGGTTGATCTGACTGACAAAGTAGATGACTGGTGGCTCCTTGGGGTAGTTCTCGCCACACTTCATCTTCAGCTCGTATATCCGGTTCTCATGGTGTCCCTGGCAGCGGAGAAAACGGGACAGCGTCAGCACGAGCACCCAGTCTCCGAAAGAAACGAAAGCGAGAACAGAAAATAAGAGCAAAAACGTAGACAGGCGGCAGGGCTTACATGTGGCGGTCCCCAAATCGTGCCTCGCCAGTTGGTCATCAGAATGTCCTCCGGATCCTCCAGGCCGTACGAGCAAGCGCCTGCCGTAGCATGTCAGCTCCATGAAACTGTCTGCAGCCGTCCACAAACCCCCCCTCGCTCGTCTTTCTCGGCCTCACTCACCAGCGCCCATGCCCTTCTCGCCTTTTTCGAGCTCGGCGAGCAGCTTGAAGTTGCGCGGGACCTGAGCGATCGCCATTTCGGGAAGAGTACGCCGGGTTGTGAGGGAAGTCGAAAAATAGGTTGTATGCTGTCTGGGCCGATCGAAGCAGCGCGATCACAAGGTCGTTTGGAGTGAAGTGGGAAGACAGGCAGGCGACCAGGCACGATGGGAGCAGGCGACACCGGGGATGGTGGGGTCGGGGCGGATTGTTGACGACGAACAAAAAGGCGGTGAGTTTTCTGCCGCAGAGGTGCGTAATACAGGAAACGCGTCCATAACGACCTCCTTACTTCTCTACGAAGCTCACCACACACGACGCCACGGCCGAGCTGCACGCACACGCTATGTCGACGGAGCCCGCCGAGCATACACGGAAACAATGACGGCCCAGGTCCTGGCATCCGAGCTCGGAAACCTGATCCAGGAGAGCAAGCGCAAACACAATGATCTCAAGCAGGTGAGAGTTGGTCGAGGACGCCGAGAGCGCCGGGGTGGCTCGGTGTGCGTGAGGACTGCTTGGCACATAGGTTTTTGATGCTGACACGGTGGGCCAGGCATCGGAAAAGTCGCTCGAAGAGCTGCGGTCGCTCACGGGCAGCTCCGAGGCACGAATTGGCGCAGGTATGTGGCTCGATCGGCCACGTTGCTGGACGTCATTGCAGACTAACAAGCACCAGACCTCGCCCAGCGGACAAACTTTGTGAATCCCTTTGTCATTGCCTGCGGCACGCGCAACGTCAAGTTTACGAGCATCGCCATCGTATGCCTCCAGCGCCTCATCGCCGCCCGCGGCGTGCCACGTGGCCGCCTCGACCAAGTGCTCCAGGCCCTGCGCGACGCCTCGTCCGGCGGCCTCGATGTCCAGCTGCGCATCCTGCAGTCGCTGCCGTCGCTGTTGCAAAACTACACAGCCGAAGTGTCTGGGGACCTGCTCATCTCTGCCCTCAACATCTGCTTCGTCCTACAGGCCAGCAAGAACATTGTCGTCAACAACACGGCCTCTGCGACCCTGCAGCAGCTTCTCATCGCCGTGTTTGACAAAGTCTCGGCTGAGGACCGTATGTCCTAGCTTCTCTGCCCTCCCTTTGAGACCTACAGAGACGGGACACTGACCAAGCTCGCAGAGTCACAGGATCGGACGCCTCCCGTAGGCGAGGCACCCACACACGACGGGACCGTGGCCCTCCGACCTGCCGCCCTCGATGCCTACCATGTCTTCCACGACATCTGCCTCTTGACCGAGTCAGACCGCCCCGAGTACCTGCGCTTTTCCAACCTGCCGCAGACGTTCGGCCTCGAGCTCATCGAATCCGTCCTGACCAACGACCCGTCCATTTTCGCCTCGCACCCCGAGCAGGCGCACGTCCTCCGCTCCCGCTTGATCCCCTTCCTGACGACGAGCCTGCTGACCCGCCCGCCCTTTCCCTCCGCTGTTCGCCTGGTCCGCGTCCTCTACACCATCCTCCGGTACCACATGCCGCTCCTGGCCGTGGAGTGCGCCGAAGCCATTGGTGCCCTCTCCCACGTGCTCGACCACGACCCTGTTCTGTGGAAGCGCGTGTTGTGTCTGGAGGCCATCAAGGGCCTCTTCTCCGATGCCGCACTGCCGCGCCAGATCTACACGCTCTACGACGCCCAGGAAAATGCGCCAAACGTCCTACAGGACCTGCTGGCCACCTTTGTGCGCGTGTCGACCGAGAAGCCCAGCGTGATCGGTCTCGGCCACCAATCGACGATTCCCGTTTCCGGCTTCGGCAGCGGCGGCTCTGCGGCCGACCAAGCCGTGCTCGAGGCGAGCGGCGTGCCCGGCATCATTAGTGGCTCGGTCGGCTCCGAAGGCTCTAGCACAGGCATCAGCTCCCAGTGGAGCTCCATCCGCACGCCGTGCATCGACCAGCTCGACAAGGCCGAGCCGCTGGCCATTCCCGACTCATACATTTACAGCCTGCTCCTGGCCTGCATCACCTCGCTCTCCGAGGGACTGGCCAAGTTTATTCTTCCGCTGACCGTCCCGAGCGAAAGCCGCAACCGGAAAAAGGCTCTGAAACAAGAGGCCCGATCCAAGTCCCCGTCCTCCGCGGTAAAGAAAGAAGATGGCACGGCCGGAAGCAGCGGTGGTGGTGCGGTGGAGAGATCGGCGTCGTTTAAGAAGACGCCTGTCCCCAAGAACCCTCTTCTGCTCAAGAACCATCCCCTGCACGCAGACGTGCAAGCCTACGCCGACATGATCGACAACTGCTGGCCCGCCATCCTAGCCACCTGCTCGACGTTTCTGTATGCCGCCCTCGACTCGGAGTACTACCACAGTCTTGTGCGCGCGTTCCAACGGTTCACGCACGTCGCCGGCCTGCTCCAGCTGACCACCCCACGCGACGCTTTTCTCACCACCCTGGGCAAGGCTGCCGTGCCGCCCAACGTGCTGACCGCCTGCCTCAACGCCGGCGCCCGGCCCATGACGCCGACATCTGCTACCTCCGATGCGCCCAACACCCTCTTCAGCAACGCGCGCGGCCTGCTCAGTGTCGACAGCCTTGTCAGCCAATCCTCGGCATCTGAGAAGCCCCGGCAGGGCTCTTCAGACGGAGCCAGCGCCAGCATCAACACGCGAAACCTGCTTTGTCTGCGCGCGCTGCTGAACCTCGGCATCGCCCTCGGCCCCTCACTCGAGGCGTCTTGGCAGATCGTGCTGGAGACCCTTCAGCAGGCCGACTACGTGCTGTTCTGCTCTGGGAAGTCGGCGGGGCGGACGTTGACTGTGATTCGCGCGGCCGACCCTCAGGCCGAAGCCGAGGCGAACCAGCTGCTAGCCAACTTCGGCTCCGAAGTCAAGGCCGTCGAGACGGCCGCGTCGCGGTTGTTCGAAAGCACCGTTGATTTCCCCAACGAGGCGTTTGTCACGTTTGTCGTCGCTGTCTGCGGCCTACTCGAGAAACAGTCAGAAGAAGCCGTATCCGATGGTGCCGGTGACGATGTGCCCTTGCCACTCAGGGCTGCACCAACAAAGGGGAGGCCTACGTTGTCGCCGGCGGTGACGGAGGAAGGAAACGACGGGAAGCTGCGCACGCCGGCTGTGAAGCACAAACGAGTTATGAGCTTTACCGGTGCACCGCCATCGACCGGCCATGTCCAGGAGGACCAGTTTGTGCTGGCGAAGCTGGGCGACATTGCGTCGATCAACCTCGAGCGACTGCTGTTCAGTCCGCCCGATGTGTCCGGCTGGGCGCCACTGACCAGCGAGCTCGCCCGCACGCTCGGCTCGGCAAGGACGTCCGCAGCGGTGCGCATGCGCGCGGCCGAGACGCTCGTCCGCTTCCTGCTGGAGGCGATGAGTGCCGTGGCGGCCGAGGACAAGGACACGCGCGGCACGATCCAACTGCGGCTGCTCGAGACGATGAGCGGCGCGCTCGTGCCGCTGCAGAAGCGGCAGCGAGGCGTCGTTGCCGGCTCGGTCGCTTCTCACGCCACCGACGTCGACATCCACAAAGTCGTCCTGGACGGGCTCAAGAACATCCTCGAAGATAGCGGCGAGACGCTCGTGAGCGGCTGGACCGTGGTGTTCGCCGTTATCGACAGCATCTTTGTGGAGCCGCCACCGACCGCTGCCTCGGGCGCCGAAGAAGACGCACCGCCGGAGGACCTCCTCGGCAGCACACTGACGACGCGTTCTGTGCGGCTGATCAAGCCGTCGTTTGCCTCCTTGCAGCTTATCTGCTCCGATTTCCTCCCCTCGCTGCCCAACACCTGCTACCTCGACCTTGTCAACACGCTTTACAAATTCTGCTCACAGGACGACGACCTCAACGTGGCGCTCACGGTATGTGTCCTATTGTTTGTTAGATTCCGCCATTTGCTTGATTCATGCATTCTAACCGGAACAGACGGTCACATTCTACTGGGCCATCTCCGATTTTCTGCATGCGCATAGCAATGCCAAGTCGATTGCCTCCGCTATGGACGAAGGCTCGAGCGATGCCGCCCTCGTGAAGTTGGCATACAACACAGACCATCCAGGCTCGGGCGCGGCCCTGTGGATGCTTCTACTGCTGCGGCTCACGGCGGTGACAACTGACCAGCGCCTAGAGCTCAGAAACAGTAAGTTGATTTCGTGTGGTCGGGACTGTCCTTATCAGTCGTGTTAACAAAGGTTTTCTTTTTCAGGCGCTGTGCAGACGCTACTTCGAATCATCCAAGCCTACGGAGATAACCTCACTGCCGAGGCTTGGGATGTCTGCATTCGGGCTGTGGTGTTCCGGTTGCTGCTGTCGACCGAAAGCCGACTGCGGGCCGCTCGCGAACAGGGCACGAGCCGGTCGGTCTGCGCCGAGTGGGACGAAACAGCGGTCGTGATTGTGAATGGCGTCTCGGAGCTGCTGGCGAGCTATCTCGAGGTGCTGGCACCGCATGCGGTCTTCCCCCTGCTGTGGAAGGAATTGCTGAACCATTTTGCGACGATGCTTGATTTCGAGTCACTGGAAGTCAGCACGGCCGTGTTTGGTAGCCTGGGAAGCATCCTGGCTAAGAGCAATGACACGGTTCATTGGCACTTTGACCGGACGGCCGTGGAGCTTGCTTGGAGTCTCTGGTCCCGGAGCGTCCCGGCACCCGCGGCGGCAGCGGCAACCACGGCAGCCGAGTCGGGGTCCGAGAAGCAAAGTGGGACTGCTGTGCAGGCGGCCGACAACCAGAAATGCCTCTTGTCGTGGGTAAATGCCTTTCTCGAGATTGAGCGCCTGGTGCGACCCGAGATGGACCTTGCCCGCACCCAGGAGGCTATCCGCCTGCTCCGGGAGGCGGTGCTGTGTGTCACCCCGGGCACGTACGCCCACGACACCGACTACATGACGCCGCTGGAGACCCAGATCCTGCGGTGCTTCTCTGCTCTGCGGACAGACATTGCCGGCGCGCCGTCGGCTGTAATCACACAGCTGTCCGAGTTTGTGACCATGGCCGTTGACCGGGCCGTCGACAGGCCGCCGGCCAAGAGCAACGGCGGAACCACCCGCACCACGGTCGCCTCTGGAAATACCTATGTGGCCATGGCCAGGCGGAGTATGGAGTTGCTGCACCAGCACGTCACGGAGCCTGCGGTGTGGCCGGAGATTTTTGCCAGCGGGGCGTTTGTGACGGCGCTCGCGGCTCTGGCCAAGCCGATCACGCTCAAGTACGGCTTTCCCATCCAGACGCGGGTCCGGCCGTGGAAGGTTGCCACCAAGGAAGCGGTGGGCATTCTTGTCAAGACGCTGCCGCACCTGCAGGAGTCAGCGGTGCCGCGGGCGGCCTTTCAGGGCGCATGGGACCAGGTGGTCGCGATCGCCAGCGGCACGATCAGCGCAGACCTGCAGGAGGCGACGGCGCCGCAAGACGAGGCCCTCATTTTAGAGGACGAGGAGCACGACGTGAGCACGTTCCACACGTTGCGGCAGGTTGTCCTCCCTGCGCTGGGGTCGGCGGCCGTGGCCGAGAAGACCAGACGGGCGTACGTCGAGGAGGTCTTCCGGGTCTCCATCTTGCACGCGCCAGCACCAGAGGATGCAGAGCGTCTCTTCCTGCGCGGCGGCAGAAGTGGTGGCAGCGGCGACAGCGCGACGACGGCGCTGGGCCACTTTCTCAAGGTCGGCCGCGGGCGCACCGTGGACCCGGTGCCGACGAAGCGGGCCAGGATGAGCTACCTCTGTCTGGACGAGCTGTTCTCGCTCGTGGCGGCGCAGGACGCGGCAAGCGACGCAGCGGGCGACACGCCGGACCCGAGCCAGCAGGCGCAGCGCGTGCGCCTGGCGCAGACGGCGGCGCCGTTCTTGATTCTGCGGTGCGCGCTGCCGCTGCGGGCGTACGCGGCGGACCAGCCGCTGCGCGGGCACATGCCGCAGCCGCTGTCGCAGCGGCGCGAGCTGGAGCGGATCCTGCGGCGGCTGGTGGACCTGCGGTCGGAGCCCGGGGCGATCCCGGACCTGGAGGGCGTCGAGAGCGAGGGCCGCAAGCACCTGCTGCGGCTGTACCCGCTGCTGGTGGCGGCGGGCCAGGTGGCGGGCATGGCGGGCGACGCGGCGATGCTGGGCCAGGTGCGCGAGGCGCTGGACGCCGTCGGCGCGGAGCTGGGGGTGTGAAGCCGGGCGGCGGTTCGATTTCTAGGGAGAGAGGGGTCCTGCCAAAAAAGTTGGATAGTAGAGATGCGAAAAAGAAAACGGCGTACGCGCCTTTCCCTTTTGTTTTCATTGGTTCTGCTCGTTTTCGTTGTTACAGTAAGGTACACCACCACATCTAGGTCTTCCATCCCCTACTTCGACTACAGTCACCGTCCCTCGGCCGATCCGCCGGCAGCGGCACCGTCCACGCCAATGGACGTCGTCGTGTTCTCTGTCCCGTTGAGGGTGCCGTTTGTCTCAAGGACCTGGCGCGCTGCGTGGGTGGTGGTCTTGTCGCCGCCGGTGGCCGCGGCGGCGGTGGCCGCGGCGGTCGCGCCGCCGACCTTTCCGTAGACGCCGAGGGCGGTGGCAATGAGGCCGGCCATGTCGCCGACGTTGCCGGGGACGACGACGGCGGTGCTCTCGCGGGCGAGCTTGGCAAAGGCGTCGACGTACTTCTCGGCGACGGAGAGCGAGACAGCGCTGTGGGCGGCGTCCTGGCCGTCGGCGATGCTGGCGGCGACGGCGCGGATGCCGGCGGCGGTGGCGTTGGCGCGCAGCAGGATGGCCTCGGCCTCGCCGTTGGCGCGGTTGATGTTCTCGGCGCGCAGGGCCTCGGACGCGAGGATGACGCTCTGCTTCTCGCCCTCGGCAATGTTGATGGCGCTCTGGCGCTGGCCCTCGGAGTCGAGGATCTCGGCGCGCTTGGAGCGCTCGGCGGTGACCTGGCGGTGCATGGCCTCGACGACGGCGGCGGGCGCGTGGATGTCGCGGATCTCGTAGCGCAGGCAGGTGACGCCCCAGGCCTGCGCGGCCTCGTTGATGGCGGCCGTGATGTTGGTGTTGAGCGCGGCGCGCTCCTTGAGCACGTGGTCGAGCGACAGCTGGCCGATCTCGCTGCGCATCGTCGTCTGGGCCAGCTGCGAGATGGCGTACTCGGCGTCCTCGACGCCGTAGCTGGGGGGTCCGTCAGTACAATTCAAACTCTAGGCCAACCGGAACGCTGCAGACTCACCTCGCCTTGTACGCATCAAACACGCGCGTGTACAGCACGCCATCCAGCTCCAGCGTCACGTTGTCGGCCGTGATGGCGCTCTGGCTCGGGATCTCCAGGGCGGCCTCCTTGAGCGACTTGACGTAGGCGATGCGGTCGAGGAACGGCACCAGGATGGCCAGGCCGGGCTCCAGGATGCGGTGGAACTTGCCCATGCGCTCGACCAGCCAGGCCGTCTGCTGCGGCACAAAGCGGATCACCGTGTTGGCCGGCAGCGACGGCTTCTGGAAGTAGGCGGCCGGCACGGACGGGCCGCCGCCGAAGCCGCCGATAGCGCTCAGCAGCGGCGACGACGAGGGCGCCGGCCGCGCGGCGCTGGTCTGCAGCGCGCGCGTCTGCGCCGGCCGCATAGGCGCCGATTGCCGCCGCGCAGCGATTGCGCGTGTGGCATTTGTGAGAGGGGAGATCGTGGGTGTCGAAGAAAAGGAGGACAGCTGTCCGGCGGGCAGGGCGGCCGTGACACGGCGGAGGGCCTGCGCCCGCGCGCCCTTTGTCATTGGCGTCGCCATGTGTAGGAAAGGGTGTAGATTCTGTCAGCAGGGTGTGTCCGGAGGGACGGCGGTTCGGGCGGATGGGAAGAGGTTGGTCGAGCCGAAGGAGCTGGAAGTTCGAGGAAAAGGCAACAACGCGCCAATACGCAGACAAAAGCTAAAGTGGGTCTGGTTTAATGGTGGCCTGTGTTTTGAGGGTTTTGAGGCTAGTGGCCTGTATTTCAGGCTGCTCAGGGCCATTCAGGCTATTCATACAGAGCTACGAAGAATCAAATAAAAACAAAACAAAAAAATTCAAGTATCGGACCGTCTCCCTCTCTACTTGGTCAGGTGCTTGTCGAACCAGGCAACGGCCTGGTCCTCAGCTTCCCCGGCCTGCTTAGTCTCGTCCAGATCCGAGTCCGCGCCCACAGTGAAGCCGTGCGTCGCGCCCTTGTAGATGACCACCTCGCCGGTGAACGGGGCCGGGAGCGACTCGATCCGCTCTCTCAGCTTGACCAGCAGCGCGGCGGAGATGCAGTGGTCCAAGTCACCCAGAGCATAGGCCAGCGGCACGGTGAGCGGGTCGGCGATGTCGCTCAGGGCAAACTGGCTGGGGTGGCCGAGGAAGCCGGCATTGAACAGAGGCGCCTCCTTTCCGTCGACGGTGACCGTGGCGTTGTGGGCCAGCAGATGGACGTGCTTGGCACCCTAGCCGAGGCCAGTCGTGCCGATAAAGGTGCTGGGTCCCTCGGCTGCGCGCAGCTTCTCGAAGAAGGCCTTGATCAGGGGGCTGGACACGGCCGCGCGGTTGTACCAGAAATGAGGGATGAGAACGCGCAGGATTTTGACGGTGTAGTACCTGCAGAGCACTGAAGACGGTCAGAAGGGCAGCTTCTTAGCAGAGGAAAGTAGGGGTTACGCGTACGCCTTCATGAAGATGTTGGCCTCTGAGAACAACCGAATGTCGTTGACCATGCCGATCGATGCAGGATGGCCTGGCGTGTTAACCTCTCCCTCTCTTTGCGTCTTTCCCCTCGCTTACCATTCATAAAGTCCGGCAGGTACACTTTGTACGATCCCTTGTCGGCGTAGTGGTCCGCCAGAAGCCGGCTGCCGATGAATTCAAAACCATAGGCGTCCCCGATGATCTACCCTTGGTGGCGCGACCGGTGGCGGGCTCCGAGACGTACACATCGAGGCCGTGGATGTTGGTGACCTGGCCGCGCGGCTTGGCCTTGAAGACGTGGCCTGGCACGGTTGAGAGTGGTGCTGAGCAACAGCAAGAAAGACGACGATAGAAGAGAGCAAGGAAAGCAAGATGGGTATCGAAAAAAGAGCAAGAAAGAGGGGAACAGTAAAAGAAAAGAGAGAAGAGAAGCCGTGTGAGCAGTGAGAAACAGTGAGACGCACACCTTCTTTATACGAGCCGTCCTGTCAGCTCTCTGGTGGGCGTCAGACGTCAGCACTTGAACAGGGGGTGCAACAACTCTGGCAAATCCCGGAGGACGACAAGTCCAGAGGCCGGCGACGGGAGCGGCTGACAGGTGCAAACGGGGTGTTGCGATCGCCGGTCTTTTCGATGAGATGGACTGGGATCTTATGAAATTCAGACTGAGGGTGAAGCGAGCTTGTGAAGCGTATGCGTGGCTGTAGACTGATCTACGAGCACTTCCTGTCAGATGTTACCGCCAGCCTGATAACCCAATGTCACGATGTCACCTCTGTGAGAATACGAAGGCCGTTGGCTGCTGTTCTGAGATCGTTTTTTTACGAAAAAGGCATCTGTCGTCTGCCCAGTGTCACCCCGGCCAACCCCCTTCCAGCGCCATGGCGTCCCCATGTTCGGCGGTCTGTCCTGTCCGCGGCGAGGGCAGCATCGCCGCCATCAAAAACGTGCAGCAGCTGAGTCGGCTTCTGGCCGGGGCCGGGCAAAGATCTTAGTTCGCTGTGCATCTGTGCGGCATGAGGTGAATCTTTTGTTTCTTTTGTTTTTGTGCTTTGGCTTTTTGCATCTAGCTTCCCGTCCTTCTCCAGCAAGCCAGTGCTCGTGTCGTTCACAATTAAACAGTCGTCGTCTGCGCGTACAGCACGCCTAGGGTTCAAGAGAGCCCTTCTCTTGCGCACTGCCTCCATCCGCTTTCTATCCTTTTTGTCACATTGCCACCGTTGAACGCCTGCCAGCTTTTGGCGTATATGCAAGAAAACAACGAAACAAACGTACAAACGAAACAAAATGTATACAGGTGCGCCAGAAAAAAGCCCAGAACCAAGCAGAGAACCAGAAAGAAAAGAAAAAGGGAGTAGAGTGGCGTCTTGGTCGTTTGTTTCGCAAAAAAAAAAAAGAAGACGGTTCGGGGGATCACATGGCCAGCTTTTCGGGTTGCTGCGGTGGTAGGGCAGGCTGGTTTGGTTAGTCTCCCGAAGAAGAAAATAAGGTAGGCAAGATAAGAGAGAGAGGGAGAAAAACATACAGCCAGCGCGGTGCTCCCCGCCATCATCTTCTGGAAGGCAATGCCGACGCCCTCAATGACGGCCAGCAGCACGGCGCAGCCGATGGCGCCGTTGCGCGCAGCCTTGTAGCCGCCGCGGATGGCCAGCGAGCCGCCGGTGAAGAAGCCGGCGATGATGGCGTTGTAGGGGTCCTCCTTCTGGCGGATGCCCTTGACGGCGCAGTCAAAGGTCGAGAAGAGGCCGCCCCAGACGCCAAAGTTGCCGCCGAGCACGGGCGCGCGCATCTTGATGGCGGTCAGGGCGCCGATGCGGCGCTCGCCGTACGGCGAGTTGCGGAAGCCCTTGATGCCGTGCCAGATGGTGCCGCCGATGGCCTGAGGGGGGTTAGAGAGGAGGGGACGGGCGAGACGGAGACACAGAGAAGACCTACGCCCATGCAAAAGGCACCGCCAAAGTCATTGAGAATGACAAACGGACAGGGGTCACGGCCGTGATCCATGGCTGCCGCAGGAGACAGTCGACGCTGGGGTCAACCGCAGAGAGACCAGGAGGGGGGGAGTGGGAGAGAGCAATGGGGGGTTGGGCGTCGGCGCAAGATCAGGAGCCGGGTTTCTCCGGGCGCAGCGAAGAGGCAGGGCGGTCGGATAGCAAGAAAACAAGGACCGTCGGCGCCACAGCAGTCGTCGTACACGGTTTTGCGTCGTCGCAGAGCGGTATGTCGTGATGGGAGGCGGGGGCGTCGTCGGACCGTTTTCGTTTTGCTGGTCTTCCTTTTCGGCTTTTTTTTGCGTTTTTCGCGGTGGGGATGTTTTTGTGGATTTTTTATATAAGCAGGCGATAAGAATGCGGGATGCGATACGGAGCCGCTGGCGCCGCTGGCTCCGCTGGTCGGCACGCCTTATACAAGTACTCCGTACTCCATGCTCAGTGACGACCAACTGTATTTCTGGGCCGTGTTGGCTGTCATCGAAACCGGCTGGAGTAGACAGGGGTGGCAGCGTACTTTGTACGAGTAAATGCTCTCTTATTTTCTCCGTATTCTTATCTTCTGGTATAATTACGTCTTCCGCTTCTTTTTACTTCTGTTCTCAACTTTATTCTCTCACCTTAAACTATCCTGCCCCCACGTCCGCGTTTACACGGACGAAAGAGTGTCTCCCCCACGCTGCGCACCTCTATGGAGTATACCGTTGGACGTCGGCCGGCCGGATCCGTAGGAATAAGGTCCGTTTCAGACAGTCTGCGGAATAGAGGATTGCGTGCGAAGGAAATTGTGATGCTCGGTAATCCTCGTCCGGTTCCGTACCCGACGGCGTATTTGCCTCATTCTGCTCCGTCCGTGCCACGGAGCTGTCTTGGGCCCAAACTCATGACTCTTGCAGGGGTGCGGTGGCATGTGGCCTTCCCGCAGTGTGGCACAACGCAAGGGACAAGAACGAAGGAAGAACAAGATCAGAAGCCAGCCAGACAAATGAAGGTCGGTCGGAGCGGTGTGACGCATCTGTCTGGTTGGTCTGTCGAACCCAGGCGTTTCCACTTAATTCGTTATTTATTCGTTCTCTGCGCCCTCTCTCGTTCCCTGGACTTTGCTCGTCTCTCTCTCTCTGAACTCCCGGCCCAGCAAACCACGCAGACGACGGCGACCAGGCACACAACAGCAGACAGGCAGCACCAGGCAGACCTTACACAAGCATCCCCCCGTGTGTGATCCCGCTTCTGTTGCCAGCTCGGCCGGTGGCTAGACAGCCAGGGGCCCGACAGGAGGTTTGCCTGGCCGTTGCGCCAGAGGACGCACACCCAGCTGTCCGTTGCCGACACGGTCCCGGGCCTCGTCCCGCGCACGCACCGCCATGGCAACCGTGACCATCACCGCCACCGTGGCCGCCGTCCCCTCCACCATCCTCACCGCGGCCACCACGTCCAAGACCGGAGGATGCCCCAGCTGTCGCAAACGCCAGCAGGCCGAGGAAGAGGGCGCTGCCCGCGTGTCTGGTGAGCCACCACTTTCTTTTCCGTTTCCCGTGTCGTTTGCCGAACTTGCCTCTGCAGCCGAGCCTGCCTTTCCCCCCCGTCTTTCCCGTTTCCTTGCCCCGGGCCGCCGTTCCCCGCATTCTTCCGTGGCTGGAGCCATCGAGGATCAAAAGACGACATTTCTGGGAGCTAGGGTCGCAATAGCCCCGTCTCTGCTCTGGGGGAGAAGACGCCTAGGAACACAGGCGGCCGCTAGGCGCAGTGTCACCGCTAAATCGGAGCAGCGACAGGCGGGTGGGGCCCCTCGCGTGCTGTAGCGTTCTTAGCGCACTGATTTTCAGAGCACGCCTTCCTGTCCCAGTCATCTTTCGATTCTCCCCTGCACGCCACACCGCACCGCATACCCTACACAGCACGCGTCACGCATCAGTCTGTTCCTGTCGTTGTTGATCTTTTTTTTCGTGTTAACATCCCAGCCCTTGCTGCCATGGCTGCAGCTGGCCCGGCCGCCGACTGGCCGCCCTCGCTGGCCATGGCCGATGGCGTCGGCCGGACCGAGGGCCCGGCCCCGGAGCGGCTGCACGACCTCAAGCACGACAGCTCCGTGCTCGCGCTCGCCGTCAGCGACACGTACATCTTTGCCGGCACGCACGACGGCGAGATCCTGGTCTGGTCGCTGGGCAGCTTCCAGCAGGTCGCCCGCATCCAGGCCCACAAGCGCAGCGTGCTCTGCCTCTTCCTCTCCGCTCCCTCGTCTTTCCCGTCCAGCTCATCCTCCTCGTCCCCCTCCTCATCACGCTCCTCCTCTCCCTCTCCCTCCTCCTCGCCCTCCTCTCTCCTTGTCTCTTCGGGCGGCGACAGCAGCATCAGCGTGTGGTCGCCCACGACGTTCCAGCGGCTCTACGAGATCTACAGCTCGTACGACGTGGCCGGCGACATCTTCAGCGTCGCCTACTCGGCGCAGCAGCAGACCGTCTACTTTGGCGCCCAGGACACGTCCATCCAATGGGTTCGCCTGGACGACCCGCGCCGCCGTGTGGCCCCCGACTCGGCCCACCACCCGGACAAGCGCCTGCACCGCTTCTTCGACTCCAAGAATGTCGGCGGCGCCAGCACGCCGCGGCGCAATGACGACCGCTGGGCGCTGATCCCCAAGGCCCAGACCGTGCTCGAAGCACACCCGGATGCGATCCGCCAGTTCGCCCACTACGGCTACGTCTATTGCATGCTGATCGCCCGTGGGCCGGCCCACAACCTGGACGCCGACGAGGAGGTGCTCATCTCCGGCGGCGGTGACGGCACGGTCAAGGTGTGGAAGCTGGGCCGCGGCGAGACGCGCGGTGGCGACAACGCAGGCGACGGTTCCGACGACGACGCAGTCGGCAGCGCGGACGACTCGGACGATGACGCCGCCGCTGCCGCTGCCGCCGCGACAGACGACGATGGGGCCGGCACCATCCGCGAGGTCATGGTGCTCGGCAACGACGACGCGGTGTCGGTGCTCTCGCTGGCCATTGACGGCTCGTTCCTCTACTGCGGCAAGCTGGACGGCGTGGTCGAGCTCTGGGACCTCGACACGCGCCAGCGGCTGCGCGTGATCCAGGCCCACGACCGCGACGTGATGAGCCTGCAGATGTGCTGGGGCACGCTGTGGAGCGCGTCGGCGAGCGGCTATGCGGCCAAGCACAGCACCGTGCACTACGACGGCAGCGGCCACGCCAACGGCGCGAGCGGCAACGGCAACACGCCGACGTCGACGACGGGCGAGACGGTCAGCCAAAAGTACCAATGCCTGAGCCGGTGGAAGGCGCACGACGGCAAGATCCTGGCGTCGGCGGTGGCGTCCCTGCCCTCGGCGCGGCTGTACATCACGGGCGCCAACGACGCAATGGTCAGCGTGTGGCGCGTGCCGGACGAGTGCGGCGGGGCGCGCGGCGCGGCCGAGGCGTCCGAGGACGCGATGCTGGCGATGCTGCGCGACTTTGTGGCGTACAAGACGATCTCGTCGCGGCCCGAGTTTGCCGAGGACTGCCACCGCGGCGCGACGTTTCTGTGCACGCTCTTCAAGCGGCTGGGCGGCGAGGTGTGGATGCTGCAGACGCACGACAAGGCGCACAACCCGGTGGTGCTGGCCAAGTTTGCCGGCAAGCGGGCCAAGGGCAAGGGGGCGGCGGGCCCGACGGCCGCCGAGACGAAGAAGCAGCAGAAGCAGCGCAAGCGCATCTTGTTCTACGGGCACTACGACGTGGTGGCGGCGGACACGAAGAAGGGCAAGTGGGCGTCGGACCCGTTTGCGATGAAGGGCATGAACGGGCACCTGTACGGGCGCGGCGTCAGCGACAACAAGGGCCCGATCATGGCGGCGCTGTTTGCGGTGGCGGACCTGCTGCACGACAAGGCGCTGGAGTCGGACGTGGTGTTTCTGATCGAGGGCGAGGAGGAGTCCGGGTCGCGCGGCTTCCAGGAGACGGTGCGGGCGCACCAGGCGCTGATCGGCCCCGTCGACTACATCCTGCTGGCCAACAGCTACTGGCTCGACGACACGACGCCGTGCCTGACGTACGGGCTGCGCGGCGTGCTGCACGCGACGGTGTGCGTGGACGCGGCGCGGCCGGACCTGCACTCGGGCGTGGACGGGTCGTACCTGGTGTCGGAGCCGCTGTCGGACCTGACGCTGGTGCTGGCGCGGCTCAAGGCGCCGCCGCACAACCGCGTGATGCTGCCGGGGTTCTACGACAGCGTGCTGCCGCTGCAGGCGGACGAGGAGGCACGGCTGGACGCGGTGGCGCGGCGGCTGGCGGCGGCGCAGAAGGCGGAGGCAAAGAAGGCGGCGTCGTCGTCGGGGGCATCCTCGGCCTCGGCCTCGGCCTCGGCCTCCGCCATCAAGGCCGGCCTGCTGGCACGCTGGCGCGAGCCCAACCTGACGATCCACCGCTACAAGGTGTCTGGGCCGGACGGCAGCCTGGTCAGCGCGCACGCGTGCGCCAACATCAGCCTGCGGCTGGTGCCGGGGCAGGAGGTGGACGCGGTGGTGGCGTCGCTGGAGGCGTTTCTGCGCGACGAGTTTGGGCAGCTGGGCTCGTCCAACACGCTGAGCGTGCACGTCGACAACAAGGCGGAGCCGTGGCTGGGCGACCCGGACAACTACATTTTCCAGACGCTGGAGCGGGCAATTGTGCAGGTGTGGGGGATGGCGGGCGACGAGGCGGGCGACAGCGACGACGACGACGACGCCGACGACGCCGACGACGACGAGGATGCGCTCCGGCACGCGCCGCGGCGCCCGCTGTACATCCGCGAGGGCGGGTCGATCCCGGCAATTCGCTTCCTGGAGAAGCAGTTCGGCGCACCGGCGGCGCATATGCCGTGCGGGCAGGCCAGCGACGCGGCGCACCTGGACAACGAGCGGCTGCGGGTGGTCAATCTGCTGAAGAGCCGGGAGGTTTTCAAGCGGGTGTTCCAGGAGCTGTAGTCGGCACAGCGATCCAGCGTGCGTGTGTGGGTGGCCGAAGAAGTACTTTTGTTTTTCTATTCTCAGCAGCGATACGACGGACCATAGACACGGAACAAAGAAACAGAAATAGAAACCGGCGTGGTTGCACTCGTTCCCCGCTTTCCCCCCAGCCCCGGTGCTGCGCATTCGGCAGCTGGGGCATCCGAGAGCGAAAGTACGCTCTTAGCGCTGCGAGACCTTACTAGGCCGCTGTAGGGCTGGGTAGGACAGGGCTGACGTCTGCTTACACGAGGAGGAGCCGGCTCGACGCTGTGCCGGGCGACGGTCACGACAACGACGGCCACGGTCACGGCCACGATCGACTGCGGCGAGCATGGCTTCCAAAAAAAGAACGAGAAGCAGAGGCGTCTGGCAGACGGTCGACCTGTATAAAAGACGAGGTCGTCGCAGGGTCTGTTGTTTTGGAATCTCATCATCGCATCTCATCCTCGCCTTCCCATCTGAACATCACAACCATAACACCAGCAAAACATCACAAAACATCACCAACACATTCCAACACCATGTTCGCTCACGTCTCGTCCCTGGCTCTTCTGGCTGCTGCCGTGGCCGTGCTGCCCGTCTGCCTGGCCGCACCCACCGCCACGACCGGCACCGTGCTGGCCTCGCGCACCGTCCCGCGCACGGGCGTCACGCACACCGTGGTCGCCGGGCTGGGCGGCCGCCTGGTCTTTGACCCGGACAATGTGGTGGCGGACGCGGGCGACGTGGTCGAGTGGCATTTCCTGCCCAAGAACCACTCGGTGGCGCAGTCGAGCTTCGGCGCGCCGTGCCAGCCGCTGGAGGGCGCCGCGGACGAGTCGGCCGGCTTCTTCTCCGGCTTCCAGCCGACGGCCGCCGGCCAGGCGCCCGACGTGTTCCAGCTCGTCGTCGAGGACGCGACGGTGCCGATCTGGTACTACTGCGCGCAGACGACGGGCAACCACTGCCAGAACGGCATGGCCGGCGTCGTCAACCAGCACTTCGACTCGCCCAACACGCTGGCGGCGTACAAGGCGGCGGCGGCGGGGACGGGCGTGTCGCTGGTGCCGCCGGTCGTGCAGGGCGGCGCGGTGCTGCCGAACCCGAACCCGCTGGGCGGTTTTTGAGGGCTGCGGCGCTCGCACATGGCAGAATGGACAGGATAGAATCAGACATGGGAAACGGAATGGTATCGGACAGGCATCGGACAGGCATCGGACAGGCATAAAGGAATCGGTCACGGCAGGAAAAGGATTGGACTCTCGCTTTATTTCCATAGAACAATCGCACTCCTTTGCGAGCCTTTGGCAGCCCACGGCTACGATTTGAACACCAGACGGTCCGCGCTGTACACGCGGCCGGTGCAGGCGCCGAAGCCGATGCGGCCGCCGGCGGCGCCCGCGGGCGCGGACGCGCGGAAGGTGATGGCGTCGCCGTCCTGGAGGTAGGTGCGCATGTCCATGCCGGGCAGCATGACGGGGTTCTGGCCGGCGTCGGTCTTCTCGAGCAGGCAGCCGCTCTCGTCCTTGGAGGTGCCGCTGATGGTGCCGGAGCCGAGCAGGTCGCCGGGGCGCAGCGGGCAGCCGCCGAGGGTGTGGTGGGCGATCATCTGGGGGAAAGACCACTGCAGGTGGCGGGTGCTGACGCGGGCGAGCGTGGTGGACTCGCCGTCGGGGGCTGTTGGTCAGAGAGGGAGAGATACGGTCAGAGACGGGGCCATCAGAGACACTCACTCGTCAGATCGACCGTCGCCTGCAGGTCAAAGGCGTACGGCGTAACACCGCCGTCCAGGTACGGCAGCAGCGGCCGGGCGGGCGCCAGGGCGGGCACGCGCAGCGGCGCCAGGGCGTCGGCCAGCACGACCCAGGGGCTGATGGTGGTCTGGAAGTTCTTGCCGTTGAACGGCCCCAGCGGCACGTACTCCCAGCTCTGCACGTCGCGCGCGCTCCAGTCGTTGAGCAGCACGTAGCCGAAGATGTGGTCCTCGGCGGCGGCCACGGGCACGGGCGACCCGAGCTCGTTGGGGACGGCCACGAAGCAGCCGAGCTCGAGCTCAAAGTCGAGCTTGCGCGTCGGCCGGAGGGGCGGGACGGCAGAGTCATCCGAGTCGTCCGACGCGGGGCTGTCCGGCGCCGCCTGCCCCCACGGCCGCCGCACCGGCGTCCCCGACACCACCACGCTCGACGCCCGCCCGTGATAGCCGACCGGCAGCCAGTCGTAGTTGGGCTGCAGCGCCTTGGCCGCGCCGCGCAGCAGCGTGCCCGCCGCCCGCGCGTGGTGCACGCCCGCGTAGAAGTCCGTGTAGTCGCCCACCGCCATCGGCAGCTGCAGCCGCACGTCCGCCTGCCGCACCACCGCCGCCGCCCGCACCGCCGCGTTGTCCCGCAAAAACTCCGGCGCCTGCGTCGCCGGCGCCGCCCGCAGAAGCCCCTGCAGCGCCGCCCGCGTCGCCCGGTGCACCGGCCGCCCCAGCGCCGCAAACGCGTTCAGCGTCGGCTGCGCAAACACGTCGCGCCCCTCCGCCGTGTCCAGGAACGGGAACACGGCGCCGAAGCCCGGCTGCGCCGCCAGCACCGCCAGGTCCACGGCCCAGTCGCCGACGGCCACGGCCGCGCGCGGCTTGGCGTCGGCCGCCGTCGTGATGATGCCAAACGGCAAATTGGCCAGCGAGAAGTCGCTGTCCGGGTCAATTTCCAGCCAGGATTCCATGGTTGCAGGGCTGTGTGCGGCGCGGTGTTGCTCTGTGTGCACGGCAAGCTCTTATTCTCAGGCTGTGACGACAGACTCGGCCATTCTCGGCCTAAGCCGCAAATCGGCCATCTCTCGGATTCCGCGCGCCAATCCCGATGGAAGCCGATCGAACAAACCACGCCCAAACCAGCAGGCACGACCAATCCAGGGGTTGTTTACTGTCGGCACGTCTGGAAACTCGAAGAAATCCAACGAGATTCAAAGCCAAATCTAAACTGCCTCTCATCCATATCCGTCTTTGAGCGCACTCCGCTATGAACGAGTACTACGGCCCGGGTCGCAGTGGCGTTTCCGATGGACACTACGGTCGGCCATGGCGGCAAGATCGTCGCCTTTTGACCTTATCTCTTCCTTGGTTGTTTTACTTCTGTTCTATGGAGTATTTCGTAATTCCTCCAATCTTGGAAGGCTCTGTCGTCCTCATTGGGTCTCTGCCATCTTTTTTCTTCTTCTACGAGTATTCCTTGTGGGGCTTTCCTCCGCACGGAGTAAACCAGCCCTACGGAAAGTGCCACTCTCCGTCTTACGGAGTACGCCCCCCCCTGCCATGCTAAGATGAGCTCACGGCGTGCCACCAGCACCGTTGCATTCAGGGATTTGCAAAGACCGCTATCCAAGGCGCAGCCGCCAATGGCGTGGCCGTAAACGACATCCATAGCAAGCGACTCGTATTCATCTTTGCCCAACCACTGCCTCCTGTGCGTCTCACTCCCTTCAAACCACACAACGAACGTGAGATCTGCAGACGCCGGCCTGGGTCGTGGCGGTGAGCTGACAAATGCCCAATGCCTTTTTCGACCTGCCACGCACGAAGAGGTAGCACTCGGGGCATTTGCCTACTTCGCCTGTCGGTGCGACTGCCCAGTCTTCGACTACGCCCACCGATCCCTAAAGGGGACAGGGGCAGCGGTTTTCCCTTTTTCGTTGCAGCTTTATTGCTACTCCGTACGCTTCTGATCTTCTGAACCTTGCACTCGGACTTGGTATAAATTCCGGGACGTGAAAGAGAGGCCTTGGACAAAGCAACTTAATGGTGAAGCGACGAGGCAAGGCGATGTGACAGCTGCAGATCCTCCGTAGCCCTACGGAGTAATCTTACTCGTACTTTGTACTCCGCACATACTCCGTACTCCGTAGTTGGTCCGTTGTATCTTGTTTATCACTGCACCCCCCCATGCTGCAGCGGCCCAGTGCCAACACATGCTGGTGCCGCGTCAGGCCCCCTGTCCGCGGCTAGTTTTAATTTTGGTGATTCTTTCGTTGCATTCGTTCCTCCAGGGAGACACTACTGGAATAGGCGACGCCGCAGTAGACGCAGTGGTGTCTTGGGAGAGAGATAGAGTCTCTATGAGTACATAAGCATGGGCAGGCAGGATGTCTCGCCGCGTAGGGTGTTGCTGCTGTGTGCTGTTCTCTCGTTCTGCATCCGTCTTGTCTCGTTTCTCTTGTTGACCTTTCCCGCTCCCTCGCCTCCCCCCCCGCCCTTCCAAAGCGTAAACATGGCTCCCGTCTATGCAGACCACCCCTATCAGCTCATCCCCGATCCGCGTCGGGTGCTGAAAGAGGGCGAAACGGTATGCGTGCCTTTCTCTGTGCAAAAAAGAACGACCCGCTGACAGCCACAGCACGACGTGTTCGACGAGATCAAGGGCCTCATGACCTGCGTCCACAACATGATCATCCGCGGCCTCAACACGATCGTCCTGCAGGCGCCACACGTCGTGCCCGCCGACCACGCCAGCTTTGCCCGCTGGGCCTACCAGTGGCACTTCACCGTCGCGCTGCACCACAAGGGCGAGGAGGAGACGCTCTTCCCCGGCCTCGAGCGCGTCCTCGACGCCCCCGGCGCCCTCCAGCACAACGTCGACCAGCACCACGCCTTCCACGACGGGCTCGACGCCTTTGGCGCGTACGTCGGCGACGTCGTCGCCGGCCGCGCCGCGTTCGACGCGCCGCGCCTGCTCGCCCTCATTGACGCCCTCGCGCCCGCCCTCGTCGAGCACCTGACGGACGAGATCGCCTCGCTCGAGGGGCTGCGCCGCTTTGGCACGGAGAAGTTTGAGGGCGCACGCAAGGTCATGAAGGACGAGGAGAAGGGCCAGCTTGTAGGTTTTCTTCTTTTTCTCTTTTCTCTTTCCTCTTCCCCCGCTGACCCCCCCCCAGAAAGCAAGCGGCCTCCTCGTGGGCATCCCGTACGGCGTCCTGTGCGTCGACGATCAGTTCGAGGTCGGCCACTGGAACTTCCCGCCCGTGCCGGGCTTCGTCAAGACCGTGTTGCGCGCGCTCGGCCTGTACTTTTACGACTGGATGAAGTTTGCCCCCGTCGACCGCCATGGCGCGCTGGCGCCCCTGTATGCCGTTCCCAAAGAGTGAGGCCCAGAACTGACGGGCAGTTTGTTCAGTTTGATCATTGATTCCGTATTGGCGTGTCAAAGGTGGACTTGTATTGCAAAAGGAAGAAACAAAGGGGATATCAAGGAAAAAAAAACATAAAAAAACAAAAAAAATATTCAGAAAGCAAAAAGTCCGTGCAGCACAACAGCAGCACCCACCGCCCAGATGTGCCGCATCGGCCGTGTCGTCCCGCCGCCGCTGCTGGTCGCGGCCGCAGTCGTCGTCGTCGTTGTCGACGCGGAGGCCGGGGCGCCGGCCAGGACCTTCTCGCCCGTGGGGTAGCGGATGTTGTAGACGGGCTGGGAGGTGAGGGCGACGCTGGCGCCGAGCGTGTGTGCGCAGGAGGCCTGGTTCTGCGCGGGCCAGTCGGTCAGGCTGCAGGCCTCGTCGACGCCGTACGTGCAGATGGGGTCGAGGATGTTGTAGAGCGCGTAGTGCGCGGCGACCCAGCTGGCCTTGCCGTCGGCCTGCAGCGCGAGGCAGCTGTTCAGAAAGTTCATGCTGTTGGCCGCGCTCAGCGGCAGCACATGGCCGTCCGTGTGCAGCAGGTCCGCGCACTTGCTCGCGTCGACGTTGGCCGCCGTCATCGTCACCGCGCCGCCCGCCGTCGGCGCCGCCGTCGCCGACTTGCCCGTCACCAGGTAGTTCCACGCGTCGTAGCTGACGTCGTGCGCGCCGCCCGACTGGTCCACGCGCAGCAGGTACACGGAGCGCCCTTCGTATGAGAGCGACACGCAGACGTTGTTGCAGTCCACCGCGTCCGGCCAGTATGCGATCCGGTTCGTGTTGACCTTGCACCCGAGCACGCCCACCGACGACGAGTAGCTGTCGTGCGGCGTCGCGGGCACCGAGGTCGTGGACGCCGCCGCCGCGAGCACCACGCGCATTGCGCCGAGGACGCCGGCCGCGAAGGAAGAGCGCATGGCTGGTCTGTGCCGTCGAGCTGTTTGAGAATGCGCCGCTTGGAAGAGCTCGTCGCGATCGATGCGCCCGCGCGGTCGCCAACAATACAAAGACAAAACAAAGAGAGCGAAAAGACTATTCCAACGAAAGGAGCGACATGGCCAACAAGGCAAAAGGAGTGACGGTGGTCGGGGCAAGAGGGGGCGACCGCAACAAGAGACAGAACAAAATGACGGCAAAGACGGGAAAGGGGGGCGATCGCGACTATCGTGGCCCCGCTGGCCGCCCGCTGGCCGCGCCTAACGCTGGAATTAAAATTAGAGTTCCAGCGTGCTAACCCCTGAACAGCTAGGGCGGCACTGTAAGCGGCATAAGCGTATCTTCAGCTGGAAGTCATTAATGGAAGACGGCAACAAAACATTCTCCAACAGTATTCCCACCTCTTTGAAAAATGTCCAAAACAAATCTCCAAAAAAACAAAACGTCCCAAAACACAAACAAATAGATCATTACACAACACAGCCATAACGTCGTTCTCCTCCCACCCGCCTACACCACGTAGTAGGTCGTCCCGTGGTGCCGGTGCCGGTGCCGCGTGCCGTGGACGTGTGCATACAGCGCCCCGTCGCCGCTGCCGCCGTGCGACCGCGCCCGCCGGTGGTGGTGGTGGCGGTGGCGGTGGCGGTGGCGGTCGCTGTCGCCGCCCACGGCCACCACCGCAATGGCGCCGCTGCTGCTGCTGGGCTCCGTGTAGTCGTACTGGTACCGGTGCTCGTGGTGGTGGTACGGGTCCGCCGCGGTCACCACCTCGATGGGCGGCTCGGCGTCGATGATGATGGGCGCCAGTCCGCCGCCACCGCTGCCGCCGTCGCCGTTGTCCGGCACCCATGTCTGCGGAGCGTATGTGCGGGTTTGCGGCGGCGGCGCGTACACCGTGTCCGTGGTCGTCGTCGTGGTGTAGCCGCCACCGGCGACCGGCGAATGGTCCCGGATGCGGACCAGGGCCGTCGCGTTGGCCGTATAATCAGCCACATCCATGGCCGTGGCCGCCGGCGGATCAGGGGCCTGCACGACAACAGGGGCCGCCGGCGGCTGGTACTGCTGCGGCGGGGGTTGGTACTGCTGCGGCGGCGGGGGTTGGTACTGCTGTGGCGGCGGCTGGTATTGCTGCGGCGGGGGCCCCGGAGGAGCCATGTACACCTCCTCGCGGCGCGTTTCCTTCTCGACGACCTTGCCGCCCGACATCTGGACCGTCGTTGTCTTTGTCTCCACCATGTCCGCCGTCTCGCCTGGGGCTTTGTTAGCGAGGGGAGACGCATGAGGATCCTGGAGTGCGAGGCAACCGACTCTTCTTGTAGTTCTGGCTCAGCCGGAGGACGTCATCGATGTTTTCTTGGCCAAGGGCCACCTGGACCACTATGACGTTGCCCTGCGTTGCATTGCCGTTAGTCCGTCGTCGTATTCATCACGCAAAAGACGGGGGAACGTCTCCATAAAACGCACCTCGCGCACAAACGGATACTGCAGATCCATCAGCGCCCGCTCCGACACCAGCCGCGCCGGGATCCGCGTCTTCCCCTTCTTGGGGTACGCGCTGAGCTTGCTCTTGTCGGGGCCCATGCTGCTGGCGGTGCTGCTGCTGCGGGACCGCGGCCGCGGCCGCACGCGACCGTAGCCACCCCGGCCGGGGGGGCTGCGACTGTGGCTGCGCCCGGTCCGGACCAGCCCAGTCTCGATCTTGACGTCGACTTCGTGGCCATGGTCGCGGCCGTCATGGTCACGGTAGACGCCGCCCGCGGCGGCACGCCGGTCGAAGCGGTCGAACCGATCAAACCGATCGTCCGGCCGGTAGGACCCGCGCGGGCCCGTGTCAATGCGCACCTCCTCCATCCTGGTCGTGATGTCGCGCTCGTCGTACCGGTCGTCGTCGCGCTCGTCGCGGCCCCCGCGGCGGCCACCCCCGCGCGCCACAGGCGGCGGCGGCCTGCGCCGCGGCGGCAGCCTGTCGTCGTCATCGTCGTCATC